>OZ038507.1:83880355-83950355 GCA_964036315.1 Acanthosepion esculentum
AGGGAGAAAGAGAGAGAATAAGCATAAAATAGAGAGAGAAAAAGAAAGAAAGAGAGAGAGACATAAAATAAGAGTGGAATAGAAAGACAAAATCAGAAATAAATAGAAAGAGAGAGAGAGAATAAGCGTAAAATAGAGAGAGAGAGACAGAGAAGAAGAGAGAGATATAAAATAAGAGTTGAACAGAAAGACAAATAAAATGAGTAAGAGAAAGAGAAAGTGAGAGAATAAGCGTAAAATAGAAAGATAGTAAGAGAGAGAGAGGCGTAAAATAAAAGAGGAATAGAAAGACAAAATGAGAAAGAGAGAGAGAGAGAGAGAGAGAGAGAGAAAAACAGAGAAAGAATAAACGTAAAATAGAGAGAGAGAAAGAGAGAGAGTAAGCATAAAATAGAGAGTGGTAGAAATGAGAGAATAGAAAGAGAAGGAGAAAAAGAAAGAAAATGGAAAAGTTAGAAAGAAAGAAAGAAAGAATAAAATGTGAGATAATACGGTTAATTGTGCTAAGGCTTCTTCTACCGTTGTCAGTTTTATGCAGAAGTCTCCCTTTAGATTTGATGTTAAATTCACGTGATCATTTGACGTCATCATATGTTTACCCGTGTTTCTGTCCAGGAGGCCATCGGCATTTACTTTTAGGCTTTGTATTGTAGACTTTTATCCTTAAATCGTATTCATGAAGCTGACGTCATTGAATTGATGAAATTGCCGCCATATCTGTGTAATTCAGCTTTGAGAAGATCATGTACACACCATAGCCTATCAGCTGACCCCCCCCCCGTTCTGATCTAAGCCCTAACACCCCAATGAGAGAATAACTGGCTTTTAGCATTCACTACTTCAAAAAGCAAATCAGTAACGTTCCATCATCACCGAAGAGACGCTGAATGTTCATCTATCGCAATGAACAATGAAAAGGTTTTTTTTTCTCGAAGTAGGATCCTTGACTTGAACGCCTATTAAGACTCAGGTTCACACCAGACAACGTGGAACTCGTATGTAAGATCAATCGCTAAAGATGCTGGGAAAAATGGCCAGTTCCTTGTATGGCTCCAATCCTTCTGAATTGTACTTGAATCCTTCTGTTATGCTCTACGTTTACATGAGCCAGATCAGACCGAAAATGGAGTACTGCTACCATAACTGGGCAGAAACCGCTCGGTCCTTGTTTTCCAATCTCGGCAGAGTTCAAAAGCGTCTATGCGGCCTTGTGAGTGAGGAATTATTTCCACCCTACAACCACTTTCCACATAGACGAAACGTCGCAAGCCTATCGCTGTTCTATCGGTATTTACACGGCAAATATTTTGACGAGCTCCAAAATTCCACCAATTCAGACTTTCACAGCTAAAACCCGTCATGCAACGTACACTGGAACAAACCATTTCCATTACTTTCGGATTTTATTAATAAAATGGCAGATCCACTCGGTCAGCTTCTTTCCAAGAACCGCCACTTTCTCAACTACTACAATCTTAACCTCTTGAAGTCTAGGTTAAACAATTATCTTTCCCACATACCCTCATAAACTGCATTCCTTACCTCTTACTCTTGTCGTTCATACAAATAATTTCTTTAGTAACCCTCTACCTTGAGTGGCTCTTGAGTCATGTATTGAGTGAACATTAATAAAAAAAAAGAAAAAAAAAACAAATAAACGGGATAACTATGGATAGTCCACTGGGGCCGGAGATGGCCAATATACTGTTTGGTTTTTATGAGCAAGGTTTACTTGCTCGTATTAAAAGACCGAGGTGTTAGTTTCGATACGACGACGACACTTTCTGTGTTTTCGATTGTGAAATTGAGGTTGTGATATTTCAAATTTGAGTGATGGTGAGGCTAGGATATTTCAATTTTGAGTGAATTTGAGACTGGGGTATTTCAATTCTGAGTGAAGTTGAAGTTAGAGTATTTCAAATTTGAGTGAATTTGCGGCTGGGGTATTTCAATTATGAGTGAATTTGAAGCTGGAAAATTTCAATTTTTAGTTATATTGAGGTTGGAGTAATTCAATTTTGATTGAAGTTGAGGCTGGGGTATTTCAATTATGAGTAACGTTGAGGTTGGGGTATTTCAGTTTTAAGTGAATTTGAAGTTGGAGTATTTCAATTTTGAGTGATGTTGAGGCTGGAGTATTTCCATTTTGCGTGAGGTTCAGGCTGGGGTATTTCAATTTTGAGTGAATTTGAAGCTGGGGTATTTCAATTTTGAGTGATGTTGAGGCTGGAGTATTTCCATTTTGCGTGAGGTTCAGGCTGGGGTATTTCAATTTTGAGTGAATTTGAAGCTGGGGTATTTCAATTTTGAGTGATGTTGAGGCTAGGGTATTTCAAGTTTGAGTGCTGTTGAGGCTGGAGTATTTCAATTGGGGTATTTCAATTTTGAGTGCTGTTGAGGCTGACGTATTTCAATTTTGCGATAAGTTCAGGCTGGGGTATTTCAATTTTGAGTAAATTTGAAGCTGGGGTATTTCAATTTTGAGTTATGTTGAGGGTGGGGTATTTCAATTTTGAGTGCTGTTGAGGCTGGGGTATTTCAATTTTGAGTGAATTTGAAGCAGGGGTATTTCAAATTTGAGTGAATCTGAGGCTGGGGTATTTCAGTTATGAGTGACGTTGAGGTTGGGGTATTTCAATTTTGAGTGAATTTGAAGCTGGAGAATTTCAATTTTTAGTTATATTGAGGTTGGAGTATTTCAATTTTGATTGAAGTTGAGGCTGGGGTATTTCAATTATGAGTGACTTTGAGGTTGGGGTATTTCAGTTTTAAGTGAATTTGAGGTTGGAGTATTTAAATTTTGAGTGCTGTTGAGGCTGGAGTATTTCAATTTTGCGTGAAGTTCAGGCTGGGGTATTTCAATTTTGAGTGAATTTGAAACAGGGGTATTTCAATTTTGAGTCATGTTGAGGCTGGAGTATTTCAATTTTGAGTGAAGTTGAGGCTGGGGTATTTCAATTTTGAGTGAATTTGAAGCAGGGGTATTTCAATTTCGAGTGATGTTGAGGCTGGGGTAGCCTGAACCTCACGCAAAATGGAAATATTCCAGCCTCAACATCACTCAAAGTTTAAATACTCCAACCTCAAATTCAATACAATCTCCAACTATTTAAGTGTAACGTCAATCGACATCTCCAGTTGCCTTGATCTATCCACTTCCCTTCTCCACATCCTTTCACCTTTCATTCCTATCTGCTCTCGCTCCAAATCTTCTGTAACCCCCTTGCCTTGATCGATCCACTGTCTTTCTCTTTTATCCACATCCTCTCCTTTACCACTCCTATCTGCTCTTCCTCCAACCATTCTATAACCCCTTGCGTGATAGTGGCCTCCAGCCTTGCTTGGGGTGATACGCTTAAAAAAAAAAAAAAAAAAATTCAATTTTGAGTGTTGTTGAGGCTGGGGTATTTCAATTTTGCGTGAAGTTCAGGCTGGGGTATTTCAATTTTGAGTGAATTTGAGTGTAGGGTATTTCAATTTTAGATGTAAAAAGTAGAACATCGATGTCCTTTCGTTCCTGGATGTCTCAGTGCCTCGGTTGCATTCATTGTTTCTTAGCCTTCACACATTTATACACTCACATAGACGGCGAAAGATGAGAACCTCATTAAAACCCTTTTCCATCGTGTCCTAGTAATTTAGTCAAAGACAAAATTAAATTCAGAAATGAATTTATTAAGAAAGTTTTAGGTGAAAATGGATATCCGCTTGATACCCGGCAAATATGTCGCAATCTACAAAACCTAAGTTGATTGGCCTCCAGAAGTCTCATGTCTATTTGCGTATACTTTGGATTGGTGATGTTAATGCCAGGTTTACTATACAAATTCTTGCTAGCATGAACAGTTGTTATCTATCAGCCAATCAACACATGTTTCTTTATTGTCCAGCCAATACTAACTTCGATATGAAAAGATGTTCAGTAATGTGCAAACTACGTACTCCCCACAAAAACATAGTGACCGTTTCTCTCTTATAGGTACCTTCATGAGATCACTAAAAAAAGAGTATAGCATGACGAAAAAGACGCCAAACTTGATGAAAACAAAACTTTATCATCTAAATATTTATATTATTATTAAGAGGAAAGATCAAAGTATTTTTGGGGTATTTTTTTAGATTTTTTAATGGTTCCTAGCACGTCCAAAATTTTCGTTAAAAATCTTGTTTTTTTTATCAGCAAAATTGACAGATAATCGATATCATGACAGTCATTTTTTTTCCAATTTATAAAAAAAAAGAAAATCACAGTTTGAAATTCTTTTAAAAATCAATTATAATTTTTTCAAAACTTATTTTGAGAAAATCAGAAATTATAATGTTTATTTAAAATATTTTGAACCAAGCTTAACTTAATTTCTGCGCCGAAAGGACGTAGTTTGAAAATAAAACAAAGCCGGTCATGACCTTTCGCGTCACTTGACAAGGTGACGAAAGACATTCGTGATATTTTGATAAGCTTACGTGAGGATAATTCCTTCTACGGAAGGAGAGATGTGAAGTTATTTAGATTTAAGTGAACAAATTGTTTACCTCGTTATTTTTAAGGAAAACTTTCAGCGTTCTATTTTTTTTATTTTTTTGTACTTACCTTTCACCTTTACGTTTACGATGCTTTATGGAAAATATATTATAATGAAATTAAAATAAGACTGTTGATAGTGAGATTAAATTTCATAAGAATAGTATCTAATTAATTTATAGGTACCTTTCTTACGAAATTTTATCAGAAGTGTACATAAAATACAAATTTAAATTTCATAATTTGATACTGATACTTGTAGGTACCCTTCTCAGTTGAAATTGAAAAATCAAATTAACTTCTCCACACGTGTTTCGCAAAAATAAATCTATATCTCAAAAGGACATTTATGAAACTGAATCCGGCTTTTAACTAATTTTATAATATTTTAACAACTTAAATGTAAAAATCTATTATAATTAAAGAAATAACAAATAATTAAATTAAAAAAAACAGTATTTAAGTTAAGTACTAGACAGAAACTCAATCCACGTGACGTTTTTTTATTGCACACATGATACTTCCTGTCTTCCGTAGATTTAATTACAGTGTTATTATTGACACAAATTATATTTTTTTATATACTGTTGTTCGTTAGTTTGTAAAAAGCTTTGGAAATTATAATCTGTAAATATATATCTATTTAATAACAACATTCGTTAAATTTTACAAATTTTCCCTAATTTTAGAACATAATGTAAAAATAATAACATCTTTCAGAAATAAAAAAATAATTGTTTTAAAAATTCATTTGTCATTGAAATATCTTTTTGCTTTCACACAATATTGTCCATGTTCATTGAAATAAATAAAAGCAATTAAAAGCTTTTGAAATTAAATAATATTTTTGTTTTATTGAGTTTTGTATGTTACAATTCAGAGGCGATTTTCAGGTAGTAGTGGTCCAACTAAAAAAAAAAAAAAAACAAAAAAAAAACATGATTTGGTTTCCTCAAAGCCTTCTCCTTTTAACTAATATAATCACTATTCTTCCCAAAATTGAAGTTATAGAGTTTTCGTACAATTAGTTGTTTAATACATATGTAAAAAAATTTCTGCCATGATAAAAAAACATATTTATAATAAGCTCCATCATTTGTGAATAGTTTCTGAAAGTTTCATTAAAATCCGACAATTATTTTTATTTTTGCAAGATTTTCCAAATTAATGTCTGTCAGACAGAAAAAATGCGCTAAAATTGAATGTTATTTTACTAGTTCCGGTGATACAAAGAGAAACATGGTTTTTTTAATCAAAATTTAGAATGTTCTAAAAAGAAGGAAAAAATTTTTAAGAATAATTAAAAAATACTTTGATCTTTTCTCTTAATAATAGCATAAACATTTAGACACTAAAATTTTGTTTTCGTCAAGTTTGGTATCTTTTCATCATGCTATGCTCTGTTTTTAGCGATCTCATGAAGGTACCAATCTTAACACCGCTTTTATTCTATACTCTCTCGGCTCGATGGGCAATGAATTTTCCGTAGAACAACAATCAATGTGTCATCACCTGGCCATCACCTCGTCAAACACGTAAACATGTCTACTGTCTGTTAAAAACACAGCTACTGTTTGCTTAAAAATTTCATTTCTGTGATATTTTAAACTTAACGTATATAATATTTGTTTTAAATCAGATTAATTATAATTTAAATCAGCTAATATTCCCAAAATAAAGTTTCAGAAAATATATTTTATTTTTGGAAGATATTTTGATAAACATTACGATGAAAAACGACTAAAAAGGTGCTAATTAAAAAAAAAAGAAAAAAAAAGAAGAAAAATCGATTCCAATCAGTTTCTGTTGGAAAACACATCGGAGTATTTTGCTTACTGGAAATAGTACATTCAGTCCTTTAGCTTTCAATTAAAGCTAAAATTAAATCTCCAAGAAAATGTTTTCATTTTTAAAAATTAATATAGACATTAGTTATCGTGATTTTAATGGAGGTACCTATAAAATCTATATTGTTTTAAAACATTATGTTTAAAATTTCAATAACAACAAAAATATAACACACTGTTTAATTGTTAGATTGTTTATTTACAATATTAATTTTATATTTACAATATTATAAAAATACATGAATATTCGAATTGACTGGCAATTCGCCAACGTTTGCTAACCATTCCAAAGAAGACGATAAGACTTTGCCAATTACTTTTGTCAAGATGTTCCCTGTGAATTCTTCATTTAGATTATTTCAACGGTCATCACTTGGCTGACAATAGATCTGCAGATTTTCTCGGCATATTTCACACACAGTTTTAGAAAAATTAGAAACTATTTTAAATATTTTTGAAAATGACGTTTTTGAGAACAGTGTAGAAAAGGTGTTTTAACCTATAATTATTTAATTTATTAGGTGTTAACCTATAATTACTGCAATTCCCGTCTTTAGATTTCTATTGAATAGGTATCCTTGACCTTGATAACGATTATAAAAAAATGGAAAATTAAAAGAAGAAATATTCTGAGCTATAAAATAATCCGAGAAGAAAATGTATAAAGTTCAGAAAAATGTTTATTTAAATTTTCTTCTCCTATGGTTCACAGACGTTTTCTATTAATAAAAAAATTGTTTTAATAGTTATTTATTTATAAAATGGTAAATAATAAATATTCCATCGTAGTTGGTTCACGTATAATTTATAATCTTGGAAGTATAAAATTAATCTTATCAACAATCTAATAACTAAGTAATGTGTAATATTTTTGTTGTTATTAAAATTCTAAACATAATATTTTAAAACAAATATCGCCGAGGTATTATATAGTAATAGCAGTATGTTGCGTCAATTCATCGGGATCAGCGATAGCTGAGCATTTATTAAATAAGTATCAATGTGCCAGGTTCAATAACCAAGACATATTCTAGGTACTGAGGAAGGCTCACTCTGATTTTTTACTCAATTTATGATAAGTCTGTTAAGCTAACCCTCTATAAGCAGAAGGAGCGGCTATTAGATTTAAGTATAATTAGCCTTTGATGTTGTGTTTCTTTGATATTGATATTTTCTTAAATTTTTAAGATTACTGGGTAGTTAAAAATGTATAAAAAGGTGTTCACGTTATATTTATCAAGTAATTGTTAAAATTACTTCCCGCTTAGGAAAAAATTCCCAAATATAAGACTAGCGAGAAAGTTGCCAACAGCTCGAAAAATACACACTTCCGTATTAAAAAATGCTTTTCTGCAATATTTTAAAATAAAAGTAAATAACATTTGTTTCAAATCCGATTAATTACACTTTAAATCATCTAATCTTCCTTAAATAAAGTTTGAAAAAGTATATTTTATTTTTGAAAGATTTTTAATAAAGAGAATTGCGTTGTATTTACAGATTTGTCAATAAGGAAGAGTTTAGCATTTTTACTGATAATAAAATATTCCAATCAATTTAAATTCAGTTTGAACGTATTTTGCTTATTGGAAATATTAAATTTAATCTGTTAGCTTGAAATTAAAGCTAAAATAAAAGCTTCAAGAAAGATTTTTCATTTTTAAAAATGCATTTTAATCCTTAAGTATCTTTTTCTTCTTTGGAGGTATCTATATGCTACATTTATTTTCAAATACCTTTTTTGTCGAACTCGTGGTTCTTTTTATAGGTTGTTTTAGATGTGGAAATAATGAGAGAAAAAGAAGAAAGAAAAATTCGATCTGAGAGATATAAAGAAAAAGAAAAACAATGGAAAGATCAGATTAAAGAATAGATGGGAAGTGAGTTACGAGGAGGAGTCTTTCTCTTCGTCTCTTGTCGAACTCTCTGCTTCCGGACGGAGAGGAACCCAGACGAGGCTATGCCGAAACAGGCAGCCTCGTTTGGGGAGATAAACAAACCCAATCCCGTATATACGGGGTCTACGGGCAATTTTTGCCAGAGCCTACGGGCTCGGAACGCCCCACGTTAAAAACTAGCCTTGTGCCACATCTTGCTTTGTGGGGATGTTTGTAAATAGAGAATTCGAATAAAAGAATAAAATATACAAATAATAAAGAAAGAGAAAGTAAACGAATGAGCCTAAGACAAAAAGTTGGAGAGGAGGAGGAGAGAAAGAAAAGGCTAAAAAAAAAAAATGAAGGGAAAGAAAAGAAAATAGAACTAAAAAGAAAGAATGAAAGGCTAAAAGAAAATTCAAGAATAATAAAACAAAGCTCGTATTTGTATTATTACAATATTTGTTTTGAACGCAAATGTCTCGGCTTACGCGCGTCGCATAGCATGACGTTATTTTTCTTTTTATCATATCGCCGCATTGGCCTGAGTGGCGGGTGTTTGTAAATCTCCGCTAATCAAGCGGCATTTTGTAATCATATTACACCGATTAAAATGCCGCCGGTGACCAGTTCTCGTCTCGTCATGTCAAGTCTTCTTCAACTTGAGTAGGCGACCTAGAAAACAAACATGGCTCCTTCGGTGACGACGGTAAGCTTGTTTTAGACATTTATTCTTGACAATTTTATTTTATTTCATCAAAATTTCATCGAAGCTGATAATTTATAAAAGTGAAAAAAAGAAAAAGAAAAAAGTAGTGTATTAGTGTTTGTAATTAAATGCAGTGATAATCTTTAAGCATGTCTAAAAACATCTCTAATAGTAATACGATAACTAAGAACAAAAATTAGTTAGATTTTGTTTATGGAGTGACAGGAAAAAAAATCACAACACTTTCGGTTCGAAACTTAATACCGGACCAGTTACTCGCATCACTAATTCTTAACGAGCATATATATATATATATATATATATATATGTGTGTGTGTGTGTGTGTGTGTGTGTGTGTGTGTGTGTGTGTGTGTGTGTAAACAAATCTGGTACTTGTAAAATTCATCAGTATATATATATATATATATATATATATATATATATAAACTGTAAAAAACAAAAACAAAGAAAGACTCCTTATTGACATTAAATTTGATTCAGATGTGAATCACATTCTCTATAAGCAAATATGTGGATATAGATCCGACAGTATGAGGAAAAATATAGAAAAACATTTTATAAAACATACATACAACAAACTATTTCTAATTTTAACAGTTAAAATATAAATCCTTGAAAATGGCTAAATGCATAGTCGAAAGCGATCGTATAAAAAGAACATTTGGACAATTTTTATATAATTTGTCATCCGGAAAGAAAAAAAATTATTAGATCGCACGAGAAATTATATAAAAAGCTAAATAAAAGCACCTTGTCAATTGTTTTCAATGAAATGTGCACGAAAGAAGGATTCCTGCCTAAATACACAAATATATCAAGTATGTGGTGCAGTTCAATTTACATGACATGAATCATTCATACAGAAAACAGATATTGAAGTTAATGATATAAATGGCGAGAATACATCTTCGCAAACAAATTTAAATATTTTTCGGATTACACATATTCTTTCGTTTTCATGTTATTACCTGGATGTAAAAAAACAAATATATTTTCATACCTGAGGATATCTGTAGGAACAGATGAAAGCTCGTAAAAAAATAAAAAAAACTCTTATACAACTGGAATTTATAAACAGGGATCATAACATTCATTTACAGGTTCGGGGTTAATGTCATTTATTAAATTTGTTTAGATGTATTCTCGCCATTTATATCATTAACTTCAATATCTGTTTTTTGTATGAATGATTCATGTCATGTAAATATATATATATATATATATATATATATATATATATATATATATATATATATATATATATATATATATATAAATTTATATATATATATATAAAGATTAATCAAATATATTCTTGGTCTTTGGATTTTGCTTTCACATTGTTATTGCCTAAATTTATATTCTGTATATTTGAGCGTCAACTTAAATTTAAAAAAAATTCCAAACACTATCTCTGGTAGTTCATTTTCTTGCCTTCTGGCGAAATTTGTGTTATTACCGAGTCTTTAAAAGCCTGTCAAACGATGGATGAACCTTTTTGTAGGGTTATGCGTATCTAGCACAGTGGGATGGCCTTGGTTCCACAGATAGGTATGCAACCAGTGATAACATGGCATCGCTGCGCGACGGCTTCCTAGAGTGAAGTCAGAGGCCATGGTGGAGGGTTCCACCCCGATGGAATCAACGACTACCTGTCCGTGACCAAGGCGTGCCTTCAAATTGGAGGACATCGGCTGTGGTTTAACCTGTAGAAGGATGGGCTCCGTTAGGTCTACTGGCAACCCATAAATGAATCAGATATGTGGTGGGAACTGGTTCAGTGCTAAGTACGTAGTGACCCTACGACCACACCCAGCCATGATGATGATGATGATGATTTGATGATTTTTTTTCGGAAATCCGTTGGGAGGTTAGTTACGTTGAGTTGCGTTTATCAGAATAAAGTCGAAGAATGAGTTCATTGAAGCGATTTTTGGTAACATTCTTTTATATTTTGCGTTTCTTCAGGGCGCTGGCGATCTTGGCTCTCCTCGACTTCTGTTGCAGAGTTCTAAATTTACTTAAACTCTGCAATCGTTTGAAGACATTAAACAAGTTCTCGTCGTTCTATTGTAAAAATTAAAGACTCATTCTCAAGCCTTCCAATTAATACAATTCAACTGACAGCCAAAGGGATCTATAAAAGGTTGAAAATCGCTGGAAATTTTTGCATACATCCAGGTGCAAGGTTCTGGTGCCCTCAATCTCTGATACGGAGCTCTCTATTCTACTACATTTCAATTTTCATAGGATAGCATTCATATGAATTATAATTTTTATTGTACCCTAATTATGTACAATAAAAAATCATATGCAATATAGGTGAACAATTCAACTAGAAAATTTTTAAATAAATACAATGTATCTAAATACAAATTAGAGACATGTCATAATAGATCATTCCATCTTAAATAATTAGAGACCTGTCATAATAGATCATTCCATCTTAAATAATTAGAGACCTGTCATAATAGATCATTCCATCTTAAATAATTAGAGACATGTCATAATAGATCATTCCATCTTAAATAATTAGAGACATGTCATAATAGATCATTCCATCTTAAATAATTAGAGACCTGTCATAATAGATCATTCCATCTTAAATGAATCGACAATGTTATGCGGCATTTTTTAACTCAACTCGAGATTTTTCTTGTTAAAAAGTTGAATAATTTTAACACAACATTATCTGTCTATATTTCTGAGATGAGGTATTATGTACACTATTTACATTATTCGGACTATTGTCCTCATCTTTGTCGCCATATTTATTACAACGTTTCGGCCTTTCAGTATCTGTCTATATTTCTGAGATGAGGTATTATGTACACTATTTACATTATTCGGACTATTGTCCTCATCTTTGTCACCATATTTATCACAACGTTTCGGCCTTTCAGTATCTGTCTATATTTCTGAGATGAGGTATTATGTACACTATTTACATTATTCGAACTATTGTCCTCATCTTAGTCGCCATATTTATTACAACGTTTCGGCCTTTCAGTATCTGTCTATATTTCTGAGATGAGGTATTATGTACACTATTTACATTATTCGAACTATTGTCCTCATCTTTGTCGCCATATTTATTACAACGTTTCGGCCGTTCTACGCTCCGGCCTTCTTCAGGTGGTTGGAATGTCGAACTGAACCCTTTATTTCGCTCACTGGTGTAGACTGTTCTAGTTCCACGTGCCGTGTTTAATGGATGTCAGTTATCAGTTATCTCCTGTTAATTCCCCTCTGAAAGTTCTCCACTGCCTTAACCGGGTATTGAACTCACACTCTTTGGGTCCTGTCACTGGATCTAACCAACGCCTTTATCCACTGTGCCCCCCGCCAAATCACAGATTTGGAAAGAATGACGTCAAAATCCGCTAAAATGTTTCATCCTTTAACAGTCAGTATGTAATGTATGTCAATGTATGTTGCAAAAAGCAAATGTTAAGATAGCGAGAGTCACAAAGCACTGCCCGGGGCACCCAATCTGGCTTTATTCACCCCCCACCCGCCGCCGGGAGGTTCGGAGTAATACACACCGGCCTTGCGTACTCCTCACATAATGTAGTCTAAGAAATTTGAAATATAGAAAACTTAAGCTAATCTTAATAAATAACTATTTACATAAGTATTCATATTCGGACGTATCGTTATGAGGTAACGGGTTGTCGGAGTTAGCTCCTCCTTAATTCCCAAATTGTCACTGGGGTCATTCTTCTTATACTATAAATACTGGGCTACTTCTCGCCTCGTTCTCTTTTTCATTTCTTCATTTCAGCGACTACAATGTAAGCTCTCTTAGAAGATCCGCGTTTTCCCATTTGTAGGAGACGCCATGAACATTATACACACATACACGTACGTACGAACATTCACCCAAATACGAACATTCACCAAAGAACAGGCACAAACGTTCACACACACATATTATTGTCTATGTCCAATGTAAAATTGTTTTTTTTAAATACATATATTTGTATATATATATATATATATATATATATATATATATATATATATATATATATATATATATATGTGGTTATCACTGTGTAGCGAAAAAAACATATTTTAAATCAATTAATTTATAGTATATATATATATTTATATATATATATATATATCAGCCTTATTTGTCTTCTTTACATCTTCAGTTGGACTTAACTTGTAGTTGGACCTTTTAATATTCTACCAGGAGTTACACACGTGTTTCTAATACAAACTCACATTAACACATACGGCCCACAACAGGGTAATGAGATAGTCTTGCAGATAGTTAGTACACGGTGCCTCATATATGTGGCCTTGTGCCAAAACTAAGGTAAACTTTGTAAATAAATATACGAAAGAAAAAGCAATCAAAAATAAATAACGAAAATACTTCGTATAAGAAATTCACCTAAAATATCTCAAAGAAAGACGTCATTGGAATATAAAAAATTGTTATTTTCACTTTTTAACTTGTGCTGTCGTTCAGTTCTCTCTACGGCGACAATGCACTCTTGCACTCCCTAACCCAGGAATTGAACACCTGATTTCTAAGAAATGAGATAGTACATTTACGTTTTGGACCACGTCATGGACAAAATAAAAACTGTATTCGTAATCCCCATCTTGTTTTGACCCCAATGTTTCAACCACATTATACTCAGATATTCCCTTCAGTGTCAGTCATTCAAGAAATATTGAAGAGAAACATTTTTTTGTTCAGTGGAATATTTTGTTTTGATTCTTTGTTTTTCTCCTGCCTGGCATCTTTTCTATGGATATGAGACTTTCTTAATAATCTACTTCCGCTGCTGATTCGATCGAGTATAAGAGGACTGGACTCTTTAATTCCAACAAATGAGCGAACAGTCAACCTTACTGTCATTTGAAATTTATAAAATCTTTGTACAGTCCTTCAGGAAATTAGCATACTTAAGTCTACTAAATGTTATAGCTCTTTTTAATAATAACGGGAGTTTCCTTCCAATCTTTTTGTGTTTGGTAATGTGGAAAGTTAACAGCTTCATTGTTTTATGATTTCCTCTTCTAGTTACATGTGTTTCTCTTTTATATTGTTGTTTCTGTTGGAAGTGTTGAAGTAACGTGGTTTTTTTTTGTGATTTGGAAAGGCTCTTCGTTTGTGATTCTGTAGTGCCAGTTTATTTGGTTTGAAGAAGGATTGTGTATGTATTTAGACAGGAGAATCTAGCTTTTGTGACAATATTTACTTACGAGTCGGTGAACAAAGACGAACGAGAGAGAGAGAGAGAGAGAGAGAGAGAGAGAGAGAGAGAGAGATTTCCCCTAATGTTGAGTATCGGGATACAGTCTCCCCCCCCCCCACGCTAGTGTTGCTGCTATGGCTCCCGTGGCAAATAGCCTTTTTACGGAGTGGAGTTGCTGCACCACGCTCCACCGGTTTTGAATTCAGAATTATCATTCTTTTAGTTTGGTTCCCCATCAAGGCTAGCGAACCCCATCTACCTTGCTATTTAACCTATACCTTGTAGGGGTGAGAAGAAGAAACGGATACATACCTTTACCAAGGGTATTTATAAAAATGGATGAACAAAGAAATAACGAAAAATTAAAACGGTCCGTCGTTAAACGTGATAAGTAAAGGGCATTAGTCACTTGTTAATTTTCATATATCTCTTTGACTTAGCGAAACAGACCTTACAGACAGAGACGCAAAGAAACACAGAAAAACATTCAAGTTTAATAATTATCATTACTAGACTTAGTCTGGTTGCCATTCCTATGGCAAAGGGTAGGACGAAATCCGTTCTTTAGCTCTAGAAAATTCCGACTTTTACAGCCAAGACCCGCCCTGTTACAGCCACGAAGACGAACCACCTTCATTCCCTCCGTATTCCAATTGTAAGATATAGCTTTTCCTAGGAAGCGGTGCTTTGTGGAACTCCCACGTGGATGCTTCCCCGAACGCGACACTTTTGACCTCTTCAAGTCAAGGGTAAATCGTTACATATCCTCAATATTCACATAATCCTTATTTCCTACTCTTATATTCATATCACGCCTAATTCAATAACTCTCTACCTTGAGTGGCTCTTGGACCTTGTACTAAGTGAACATATAAAAAAAAAACTAACTAGAATCCGCGAGTAGAAAGATTTCATTGCATTATTTTCAAAACCATGAAAGGCTACTTGGCATGAAATCTTAATCTATGAACACAGACCGGTCAGTGCTTGAAAAATCGACCGATTCCATTAAGCATAGAGGGAATGATTCTTGTTTGTGGAATTTGGTTATATGCCTGAGGAGATCACACTCATTTGACCATGCTTGCGAATAGACTGCTTCAAAATGATTATCGAGGGACAAAATGAAGTACATTCGCGTTCATGCCTTTCTCTGAGCGAAGTGAAATTGGCGGACGGCAGACAATTTAGTGTTGCCATTCCCCTCCATCTCTAACATGATCCAGAAACAGTTGCCGCAGTTTAATTTTTGGCGCTTTTGGGTTTGTTTGGTAGATGGAAGGATTCTACTTTCGATGGAGGGCCGATCGTTGATTTAGACTCGAAGCATCGACAAGAGACGCTTGGAAAATGTCTGTTGAACTTTCCGCCTCCACATCATCCAGAAAAAATAGACGTTCTCTTCGTATGAGTAACGTCGAAAAAAATGAAACTGACGTCAAGCAGGTAAGTGAACGTGTGACTTTCTTTCTTTCTTTTTTCTTTCTTTCTTTCTTTCTTTCTTTCTTTCTTTCACAATCTGATTTTGTTTGTTTGTTTGTTTGTTTCTTTCTTTCTTTCACAATCTGATTTTGTTGGTGTGTTTGTTTGTTTGTTTCTTTCTTTCTTTCACAATCTGATTTTCTTTCCTCCTTTTTGTGTTTTTTTCAGTCTTTTTCTTTCTTTCTCGAGATGATTTTTTCTTTTGTTTTTTACCGTCTGTTTTTCTTTTTCTTTTCGTTTTTTTTTCTCAGTTTATCTTTCTTTCTCTCTTTCTCAAACTGATTTTAAAAAAAACTTATAAAACAAAAAGAAAAAATGAAAACAATAATACAAATAATGATTTGATTTGTTTAATGACATAGCAACTCCTTTATGGGTCATTTAATGCTGAAATTTGATTTTGTTGGGATCTTTGAAGTAATAAATATTATATATGTTATTCTGCTTTCACAATTGAATACATAGTCAATGATACTCAGATTTTGTGCATATACATGTTTGTGTGGACTAGAGGCGGTGATATCTGTATTTTCTGTTGTAGTTTTGTTGAAGTTATATTTTGGAATACAGTTTGATCTCTTTAAGAAATTGTATAATATTATTTGGATTAATGTCATGAAAGTGTTCTTTCATGTTGGTTGATTTTGTCGGGTAGCATATCAACACCTATATGGCTTATTTAATGCTGAAATTTAAATATTTTTAACACAATTTTATGGCTTCAACTAAATATATGCTATAAATATGTAATGTTGGTAATTTGATTATAAATAGGTATTGTTAGTATTTTTACAATAAAAATGCATTTTTATACTTTCATAGTGTTTTATTTTTGTTTGGGGTTTTACTATTTACCCATAGCTGGAACCCTAACAAGTGCTACCTCTCCGGGTTAGTGTGAACCTGGGAGCAAAAGCAATTAAGAGGTGGGTCCATGCCCCTCCAAACCTCAAATCTGTAGATCAGAGGCCTTGCTGCTGGCCTTAATAACAATAATAATAATAATAACGTAAAAACACTATTAAACTATTTTACAGGGACCAACTACACACTAATCACAGGCTAGACGAAAACGGTCAAGGAGACCTAATATATCGATATATATTACCTAATAATAAAAACAAAGAATTTAAACTCTTCTTCTTCTTTTATGTGCCGTATCCCCTCAGGACGTAGGCGATCATGGCTCTCCACTTCTTCCTGTCCCTTGTAGCTCTTAATAAGTTTTGCCTTTTTGTTATTTCTCCTAGACCCTGTTTTGCCATCCACTTGCTTAAGCCTGTTAAGTATGTCACAACGTTGTTTTCCATTGTCTCTCTTTCCCTCTATCTGCCCTGTGAGTATCAGATTTTCTAAGCCCTCCTTTCTCATTACGTGTCTCAGAAATTTCAGCTGCCTCTTCCTGATGTTAAGTATGAGTTTCTTTTTTGTTTCCATCCTCTGCAAGACCTCATCATTACTCACATGTTCGGTCTATGGTATACTTAGCATCCTTCTGTAGAACCATACCTCTGTTGCCTCGAGTCTCTTCTTCATCATCCGCTGCCGTAAATGTAGCTATATATATATATATATATATATATATATATATATATATATATATATATATATATATATATATATATATATATATATATATAGACAATATTAGTGGTAAATATACACATACATATGCAATTATATATACACATACATATATGTGTATAAAAATAATTCCAAGAGTATATGATCCAGGTAGAACTCAATGTTCAGGACAGAGTAAGGATATAATAAAAAAAACTTAAACACTAATATTCCATGGTCTGATAAATTGGATAGTTTTTACCATTCCAATGAAATAAATTATGACCATGGAATATTAGTGTTTAAGTCTTTTTATTATATATATATATATATATATATATATATATATATATATATATATATATATATATATATATATACCCAAGTATAGGATTTGTGTATACGGAATAAATTCCAATACTATTCTTAAAAGAGTGCTCAATACAGAGTAGAGCAAATATAATTATTTATTCGAAAATTATAATATAAATGCTATAAAATCTAAACTAGTCACGATTCAGGTGTGATTTTATAACATATTTATGCTTTAATACTTTTATATATATATATATATATATATATATATATATATATATATATATATATATATATATATATATATATAAATATAAAAGTGGACATGGAAGTCAGCACTTAGAGGCGACAGTCTGTTTCATGCTAGTGCAATCGTCAGGCGACTCCGTCAGTCGCCTGACGATTGCACTAGCATGAAACAGACTGTCGCCTCTAAGTGCTGACTTCCATGTCCACTTTTATATTTACACACGCTCTATCTCTGATATTGAGCACTTTACCCCATAAATATAGCACACTTTAAGACTATATTTCTGCATATATATATATATATATATATATATATATATATATATATATATATATATATAGTGTGTGTGTGTGTGTGTATGTGTGTGTGTGCCCAGGTACGATAAGAACGAATAGAGTACACTTTCAACGTTCGTAACATTTAATTTAAAAGAGGGCTCAGTACAGAGTAGAGCAATATTATTAATCGTTCACTCGCCAGTAATTTACAAACGTCTGAGGAGACGCATCGTTATGTGTTGAAACACGACTGCAATTGTGTAACGATTCTTACACGTTTTTGTTGTAATATCTTAAAGTAAATAATATATATATATATATATTGGGTAAGTATTCCAATGTCGGGTGTCGGCGACTAAACTGGCTGGCCCACTCCATGTTCTTGTGAATGAGGCGGATTGTTAGCAAGCCAGTAGGGCGAAAATAAAAACTAAGAAAGGGCGGAAGAACTGTCGATGAGTCAACGCCCGGCTAACTAGAGGCGGTGTTTCCATAAACCACTGTGGAGAAGGCAACGGGAAACCACACCACTATTAATTCCAAGAAATATCATGGCAAATTAAACTGACAACTTCCTAAAAAAGCTAAACAACTTCCAAGATGGCTACCATCAACAATATAACACACAAAAGAATCAAGACTTCAACAAAGCAATGTACGGATTAATGTCCTATTTATCTGACTATTTAAATTGCATGTCACCAAACAACACAAGAAGAAATCCAACAGATCCTTATCAATAACACAGAAATATTCTATCAGATAAACTATTAAAACAATTACAAATACTAGAAGCATTAAGCATTTTTAATAAACAATAAAATACTATCAAATTTAGGTAAAAAAAAAATACAATTTCATAAATAAAAAAGAACGGCACATTAACACGAACTGTCACATTAAGCCGCGATTATGAGACACGAAGATTCGATATTTGAAAATAATGAAACCTATATAACCCAGTCCCACACATTCACAAATTGATGATGGATTATGAAAGCCAAAAGTACCAAGGCATTAGACAATTTACATTTAAATATGTACCGGAAGCCAGGAAAATGGCACGAAACATAGAAAAATAAAATAAAATAAATCTTTAATAAAGAAATATCGTTGCTCTTTAACTAAACTTATCTAAATTTCAAGTTTGATGTCTCTCTCCCTATCTTTTCCACACACACACACACACACACACACACACACATATATATATATATATAGGTGTATATTGATAATATTAGTGATCAGTATGGATATTTCCAAAATGATATAAATCTAGGGAGAGCTCTATGTCAGAGACAGAGCAATAATTATTATTATAAAAGGTACAAACACTTAAAATTTCATGAGGCTATATTTATTTCTTTAGGGTCGTAAAAACGCACTCAATTCATCAAACCTTTTGGATTTGAAGGTCTGATGAATTGGGCCGTTTTTACGACCTTAAAGAAATAAATATAGCCTTATGAAATTTTAAGTGTTTGTACCTTTTATTATAATAATATATATATATATATATATATATATATATATATATATATATATATATATATATATATATGCACGTTTCATTGAATACGACAGACAAGGTGCTTTGATTTAGTTTGTTATACAACTTCTCATGTGGTATAATAATTTTTTTTCTTTGATAAATTATATAAAATCTGTCCGAATATTTTTTTATCAGACCGCTTTCGGCTATACATTTAGCCATTTTCAAGTTTGAAATATTTTAACTGTTAAATAAGAAATAGTTTGTTGCATGTCTGTATTTATATTTCATTTTCATTTTCAAAACACGGTCAAGATACTGTGTCCATTTTCATAGTTGACGGTCAATATATATATATATATATATATATATATATATATATATATAAACAGCAAACAATAATATCAACTAAAAATTATTAGATCACATGAGAAATTCTATAAAAAACTAAATCAAAGCACCTTGTCTGTCGTATTCAATGAAATGTGCATAAAAGAAGAATTGCTGCCTAAATAAACACACACACATACAGATATATATGTATATATTATTGTTCATACGTTACTTATATAGACACAAATATTTAAGTAAATGCTCTGTTTATAATAATACCGTTTATTATAAAGAGAGCATTTACTTAAATATTTGTATCTATAAAAATAACGTATGGACAATAAATATATTAAAATAATTGTCGGATTTAGTTCATTTCATAATGTATTGCGTAATTTGTTTAAGATAGCGCTTCCTTTCTGGTATAGCGCATCAGGTTATACGATGCTTCCGTGTAGGATACAGGTTCGATTCCTGTCGGAAGACGCATATTTTTTAGGAAATTTATCGGACATTCAAACCGGTAAATGTTGTTAATACTGTTTATTTTAACCCATTACCTGCCATGAGCCCCATTTGAGGATCTGTTAAAATTAAACTCACTACATATTATTCCTTGTATTTACATTGAATTGCTTACATATATTGCACTAACAGCATGGCCCGGCGTTGCCCGTGCTTGATTCAAAAATCGTACGACTCATACAGCAATCGCTATCACTTGACTTAAAATATTTTTGCCCTTCCTTGCCTTTAAAGGAGTGCCCTTTGTCGTGCTGATGTTGCTACATTCTTGCCTATCTCACATTGCGAATTTTTTCTAAGCTCTATACTAAACATTACATCTGTTACGAAAAAAAGAATTAAACAAAATGAACACAAAACGATCAGCTTTAAAAAAGGACTCGTAACTGGAAAAACCGAATGAAAAAAGAATGTTAATAACAAATACTTTTTCACACCCAACCCAGTTCTGCGGAATCAGAATCAACGAGTTTAAGCAAGCGAATGAGCCAATTGGAGTAAAGTGCCATGCAGATTAAAATTTTCCCACTTGTGACGAATGCAGCTATCGATTTTTTTGCATGCTAGTTAACATTCGTGTCAGTCAGCTGTTGGCTCTCACGCTGGCCAATAGAATATTCCTGCCTATTCATGGCAGCCAGCTATAGGCTCTCACTCTGGCCAGTAGAAAATGGCCGCAAACTACATGAAAACTGCCGTAGAAGCATGAAAAAATCGATTATTTCCACTATTGATGGGAGTTGGGAAATGCAAAGTTGGTCTTGGCCTTTCCCGCTAACTTGGAGCATGTGCATGTAAATTTTGGTGCAAATCCGTCGAAAATTGCGGCCGTGCATTCGTTACACACACACACACACACACACACACACACACACACACACACACACACATCCTGCCTTTTATAGATAGAGATTTGCAGAGGTATATTTTACAACACTTAGCCTTTAAAGTTTTTATTATTAGCCGTAAGAAGACACTTTCTGTCGTAATTTTACATTTCACGATTAGAAAAATAATGACTATGTTGAAAATTATGTTTTTTTAATTATTTCTAATCAATATTATTTTTTGATGTTTTATACACATATATATTTGATGTTTAACACATATATATTTGATGTTCTAGTTTCTATAAAAACGACAATGGTAAATGACAATGAAATTAAACATAAGTAATAAATAAACTCCTAAGACATCTGTCTGGGCCAAAAATGCGCATTAAAAAAATTTGACAGTTAATAGGTTAAACATAATTTACTTAAATATTTGTGTCTATATAAATAACGTATAACAATAAAATACTTTAAAGTAATTGTTGGACTTAGTCCATTTCGACACACACGCACACACACAGACACACACACGCACGCACGTACACACGCGCGTGCGCGCACACGCACACACACACACACACACACATGGTGTATATTTGGGCAGCAACCTTTCTTTTAAACACCTTTCGTTAAATATGATAGACAAGGAAAATTTAATTAATGTAAGGACGCTGGAAAAACTAAAAAAATTTAATTAAATTCTCCTTGTCTGTCATATTTAACAATATATATATATATATATATATATATATATATATATATATATATATATATATATATATATATATATGATGAAAATGTGGAAAAGACAAAGCAAAATCCGAATATGTGAGTTTACTGTTTTTATTTTGTTTTTGTTTTTGTTATTCTGTCGACGTCAGACGTTTCGGTCAAATAGACCTTCTTCATGACATGGTTAATGGAGACATATTTATATTAGATTTAAGTTAGATGAAGAGACGATATATACAGGACTGGTCAGAAACAGAAAAACTGAAATTCTGAAGTCAGAGTATTCTTTTTTGGAGTCGGATACGCTGGCGTCGCGTGGGCGGCACTACGAAAACCTGCGCACAGGGAAAAGATTGTATCCTAAGTGGAAGGTGGGGGGACTTATTTAAAACTATAGCTTATCGGTACGTTTGTCAAGCATTAATCTTGCTAGACAGCTTGCTATATGAAAGAAACCTTGTCGGGTATTTACTGTGTGTGAGGTGGCTATCACGCCAGCCTCGTAAATCTGCCTAAGGTTTTTATTGTGGATATATTTCAAAATCTTCACAGAGTCGAAATCAAAATTGTGATCAGATTTGGCTATGTGTATAACTAAAGCACTGCTTAGATTACCGAGGCGAATATCACGTTTATGTTCGGAAATGCGAGATTTCAATGATCTACCTGTCTCGCCTACATAACTCAAGTTGCAGTCTCTACAAGGCACCTGATAGACACAAGCATCGGATGTAATATGCTGTCTGCTGGTATTATTCAATACATTACGTATAGTTTTAGTGGGTAATGTAGTAGTTTTAATTTTTTTTGTAGAGACTGCAACTTGAGTTATGTAGGCGAGACAGGTAGATCATTGAAATGTCGCATTTCCGAACATAAACGTGATATTCGCCTCGGTAATCTAAGCAGTGCTTTAGTTATACACATAGCCAAATCTGATTTCGACTCTGTGAAGATTTTGAAATATATCCACAATAAAAACCTTAGGCAGATTTACGAGGCTGGCATGATAGCCACCTCACACACAGTATGGTCGATTCTCAAATGGTACCACGTACTTTCGGCCCTGTGCCGCATCTAAAATACTTACCAAATCACCATATATATATATATATATATATATATATATATATATATATATATATATATATTAAAAGAGATTATAATAAAAACATTTTAAATCGCTACACAAAAGCTTTCATGTTTCAATACTATGATTGTACTTTCTCAGGCGATGGTTGGTAACTGGTGATAAAATGATTTTTTTAGGGAAATTTAAAAACAAATCGTTATCTCATTTCCGAAAGTTAAAGTGAGGGGCATAAGGTCAGGATTAAAAATATATTTGTGGGTATGTCTATATTAAACAGTAAAATGTCAAATGACATATCCACAAGCATATTTTTATTTCTGACCTTATACCCCCACCCTTTAACCGTCGGAAATATCCCTAAAAAAACACTTACTTACCATCGCCGGAGGAAGTACAATCTTCGTATTGAAACATGAAAGCTTTTGTATAACGAGTTCAAAATGTTTTATTATAATCTCTTATAATAAAAATATTATAATAATATTTTGCTCTACTTTCTATTGAGCACGTTTTTAAAAGTAAATGTTATGAACTGGATTTTTACCTCAGCTGTTCTTTCTCCTTTTGTGTATATATATATATATATATATATATATATATATATATATATATATATATATATATATATATAAAAGTGAACATTGAAGTCAACACTTAGAGGCGTGCGTCTAGCATGAAACACTTTTATATTTACACAAGCTCTATCTCTAATATTGAGCACTTTATCCCATAAATATAGCACACCTTAAGACTATATTTCTTCATATATATATATATATATATATATATATATATATATATATATATATATATATATATATATATATATATATATGTGCGGGTATGCAGAAAAATAGGAAAGAACACGTTAGGTAAATAATCCGGAGTTCTTTAGCATTTTTGTTTTTATTTTTAAAAAGACAGTGCTCCATACAGAAGTAGAGCTTATATTATAATATTTAAAAAAAAATATGATTCCTTCGCTACATAAGAGTTCTCATGTTTCAAAAGCGAGAGCCGAGACCCTCAATATAATTATTGAAATTTAGTCGAATTCAGGTGTTAAGTCCCGCTTCATCTTCAAGTGAAATTTAGGAAAGACCATACTTATAAACAAGAGTAAACCAAAAGTTAGCTTATTCCTAAATTTCGCTTGATGATGAAGCAGGACTTAACACCTCAGTTCGACTAAATTTCAATAATTTTATTGAGGGTCTCGGCTCCCGCTTTTGAAACATGAGAACTTTTATGTAGCGAAGGAATCATATTTTTAAAAAATATTATAATATATATATATATATGTGTGTGTGTGTGTGTTTGTGTGTGTGTATATATATATATATATATATATATATATATACTTGGGCATTCTTTGGTTTTTGAAGTGTAACAAAACGGTATTTAGCTTTTGTTAGTCAATCCCGATTGTCATGACTGAACTTAAAATTGCTTGCTGTGTATTGCTATTTGAACACATTGTCACTCACGCACCGTGTCGCATAAAAATGATTATCCCTCATTTATTGCTCCCCATCTCTTCAAATAAAATAAATAACACAAATAGTAATTCCCGTTGGTCGAAAAAAAACTTAATTCAGTTTCAACCTGCGTTACTTAGCGATTCAAGCGAGTGATATCAGTGTAATCATTAAAAACGACTGACAGTGTAAAGGTGCGTCAGGTAAACTGACAACAAATGATAATATAAAGAAAAACAAAAACTTCTGCTTGATTTTTTAAAATAAGGACATATCATTATTTACACTAGGACTATTGTTCTCGTCTTTATTGTATGTATCACTACGATTCGGCCGTTGTATTCTGCAACCTTCATCAGATGGTTGTCGTTCTTGGTAACCTTCAGGAGATTTCAAACTGAACCCTTTATTTAATTCATGGAGTAAACGGTTCTCGTTCCGCAGACCAGGTCTTGCAAATACCTCGTCTAGATCTTCTTTTGTACAGCTCAGTTATAACTCGCCCACTGAGTCTAAGTCTGCTCTACCTCACCCAGGGATTGAACCTACAATTATTTCTTTAGTACTGCTCAGTTATTACTTGCCCTGTCGCCACTGAATCTATGTCTGCACTAACTGGCCCAGGGATTGAACTCACAATTACTTCTTAATTACTTCTCAGATATTACACGTCCTGTTTCCACTGAATGTATGTCTGTACTGCCTAGGCCAGGGATTGAACTCACAATTACTTCTTTAGAATTGCGGTTATTATTCTCCCAGTTTCCACTGAGTCGAAGTCCACACTACCCTGTCTAGAGATTGTTCTATAACCTCGTGTATTAAAACTTTTTTCGCGAATTTGATGACATAGTAAGCGTGCGTTCAATCCCTACGCTGAGTAGTAGTCATTCAGACCAAAATTTGATCATCTCTGATATATCATGGCTGAGGTTAGCCAACCGTCATTTCCCAGCTTTGACAGCGTTCAAAATCACTTACGCGGCCTTCTGGGGAGGGATGACATTTTCTACCCTACAGTTCCTATCCCACAGGTACAACGAGTCAAGCCGATTCGGTTTTCTATCGGTATTTCTATGACAAATATTCAGACGGCCTCTATTCCTTAGTCTAACCAGTTCAGATCATTACAGCCAAGACTCACCTTGCTACACCCACAGGATTGAACCATCCTAGTTCCTCGTCTTAAGTTCATATCACACACGTTATTCAGTAACCCTCTGCTTTGCTCTTAGGTTTTGGATTGGGTGAACTATATTAATCAAGAAAAAGGTCGGCTTCCATTTATGTCATCGAAAGGCGTGTACTCAAATACTTGGCCCACCCTGTATTTATTACTTGTTTTTAGTGAACAGATACTGGCTTCTGTTACAGATGCAGCGTCCAATAAACGTTTACACTCATGGAATAGATTGTTAAAATATATTTGCTGTAAAAAACAAATCACTTACTACAATAACGGAAACAGATAATCAGCAAAATATCTCCCACAATCTACAAGAGAAAATGTAATGCAAAATTCCGAAGGCGCATTGGAATCAAGGAGGGTATGTTCCAGGGCTTAAAGAAAGTATTAAAAGATAGAAAATTTTCGTTGGAAACAAAGACACGAGTGCTGAACTGCTATGTAATATCTAATCTCCTATAGCAGTGAATGATGGGCAATCTAATCATGCCTTTCATAAACTAAGCAAAGTAGTAAGATATAGGAAAATGCCGTTAGAAACAAAGAAACGAGTGCTGAACTGCTATGTAATATCTAATCTCTTACAGAGCGGTGAATGATGGTTGATATTCTCACAGATGAAGAAGAGAAGGATTCCTTAATGGCGGCCTACAATCTTGACAACGTAAGATATGCAGATGACACTATGTTGATAGCAGAAACAGAAAGGAAAGGAAAGGACAAGAACTACAGAGAAAAGAAAAGAAGAAAGGATTAAGCATCAATTGTAAGAAGACAGAATGCACGATTGTCAGAAAAGGGAACAGCCCAATATGCTAATTTCAAATTGGTGATAACAAAATCAAGTAGAAAAATTTAGATATCTAGGAAGGGTCTTAGATGTTTCTGCATTTGTATTGGTGACTCTGATAACATTCTGATCATAAAACCCGTAGTTCTTGCTCTTGTGTCCTGGGTATGACGATAAACTACATCTGGCAGCAAGACCTCTGTTCGGGAGATTGTAGGTTTGACGGGCGTGGAACCACCTCTTTGCTGTTGCTGTTGTTCCCAGGCCCACCCTGACCCGGTGTGGCAGCAACTGTTAGGGTCCCAGCTATGGGCGAACAGTGAACATCCCCAAAAAACAAAACACTATGAAAGTATAAAAATACCAGCAATACATTTTTTGTATAAAAATTGTCAACAACACGTATTGATAGTAAAATTATCAATAATGCATTTTATCTGTAGTTGAAGGCAAACAAATGCATTCAAAATATTTAGATTTCGGCATTAAATAATCCATAGAGGTTGAATTGCCCCTAAAGAAAATCAATCAACTAATCCTACACCCGGGTGTCCTGGGTCTGACGATAAACTACATTTGGCAGCAAAGCCTTTGATCAGGAGGTTTAAGGGGCGTGCAACTAACTGTTAATTGCTGTTGTTCCCAGGTCCCCCCTGACCCGGGGTGGTAGCACATGTTAGGGTCCCAGCTATGGGCAAATAGTTAATCCCTAAACTGGGGTCAAAACTGGGGTCAAAACACTATGTGAAAATATGTTTTAAAACCAGAAATATATTTTTGGAAAATAAAAAAAATTCCAGCAGTACATTTTTGAAAAATAATATTACCAGCAATAAAAACGTATCGGTATTAAATAATTCATTGAGGTTGATATGCCGTAAAACAAAACAAAACAAAACAAAACAAATTAAACCAAACCTACTTCCGGTCTGATTCTATTACGAACTCTCTTCATTAGAATTTTAATGATTAGTTTAATTATGCGACTGATGAAGCTGATCGTTCATTTGAGTTTGCATTCAATTGCCTTTGGTTTCTTTGGTTGTAATATGAATATTGATCGTCTGAATAAATATTGCAAGTACTAAAATAAATTCATACTTACATACATAGAGAGCGTCTTACAATAGAGTAAACTAAATTAGCAGACACCCTTCTTACTGTAATGACTTTCTCATTTGTCATCTTACACTTCTGACTAAAGGCGGATTATGTGCCGAAAACGGCCTGGGTTCTAGCGAGAGTGGCGTGTGTATGAGGACAGAGGAAAGTAATACAACTAAGTCGCCGAGAAAAGAAAATATTGCATCTTGGTTCTACAGAAAGATACTGAAAATACCAGGGTCGAATCGCGTCAGCAACGAAAAAGGCTTAAGGAAGATGGAAGCAAAAATGGAAGCAAAAAGCAAACTTACATTCAAAATCGGAAAGAGGCAGCTAGAATTTGTTAGATACATAATGAGAATTGAGAGATTGACACTCACAGGGATAGGTTGGAGAGAGCCATGATCGCCCACGTCCTGAATGGACACGGCACTTAGAAAAAAACAATTAGGCTGCTGAAAATATTTTAAGTTGCTCTGTATATTTACAAATATGATTATTGACAC
Source organism: Acanthosepion esculentum (assembly GCA_964036315.1). Lineage (NCBI taxonomy): Eukaryota > Metazoa > Mollusca > Cephalopoda > Sepiida > Sepiidae > Acanthosepion > Acanthosepion esculentum. The sequence goes on from OZ038507.1 coordinate 83,908,511, forward strand.
AAATATTGCTGCTCATTTCCTTATCACATTTGTTTACTTGCATTATTTCCATTATACTCATCTTCATTGCCATATTCACAATGTTTCGGCCGTTTTACGCCCCGGCCTTCTTCAGGTGATTGGAATTTCGAACCGAACTCTTTATTTCGTTCACCGGGGGGTAGATTTTTATAGTTCCACGTGCCATGCCTCTTCCGGGTGTCTCAGTTATTTCCCTTTAACTCAACTCTCCAATTTTTGGGGTTCACCGCTGTTGTGCCCTGGTATTGAACTCACAACTCTTTGGGTCTAGTCACTGAATCTAAACAAAGTCTTTATCCACGAGACGTTGTGAATAGGACAATGAAGATGAGGATAACAGAACAAATAATGTAAATAATGCAAGTAATCATAATACCTTATCTCAGAGATATAGACATATATCAATTTTGTTTGATTTTCAGTTTTTTGTTTGTTTCATATATATATATATATATATATATATATATATATATATATATATATGTGTGTGTGTGTGTGTGTGTGCGCGCGCGCGCGCATTACTGCTTATAAACACACATCTTCGAAGATCTTTCTCGATATATCATTTCTCCTCTGAAACGTAACCTAATGCAAACAATGACAACATATTACATGAAATGAATTAAATCCGATAAATATTTTAATGTTTTCTGTTTATACGCTATTTTTATGGATACACCGTATATATATATATATATATATATATATATATATATATATATATATATATATAAAGTGAGCATTGAAGTCAACACTCAGAGGCGACAGACTGTTTCATGCTCGACACAATGATCAGGCCACGTCTAGCATGAAACAGCCTGTCGCCTCTGAATGTTGACTTCAATGATCACTTTTATATTTATATTTGCATACGCTCAATCTCTGATATTGAGCACTTTATCCCATAAATATAGCACATCTTAAAACTATATTTATTCATATATATATATATATATATATATGTGTGTGGGGTGTGTGTGTGTGTGTGTGTGTGTTAGAGCCGTTGGTATCTGCTGGATTTAAATCAGCCAACCTCAACCAGAGGGTGTTTTAATGTATATACTTGTACACACATATTCAATAATACCCACCTACACAGGCATATAATACACACATATACATATATAATGTTCTTTTGGTGGCTAACCTCCGACCTGATTAGCCTCATTCGTGACATAAGAATAAAGCATTATTCTTTTTTACAACAAGGAACTCATCCATCATTCACATTTTTATCAATTAACATTTACTGTGTAGTATCGAAAATAGTTGACTGTTCCACTCACACGGACACACACATATTAGTATAAATGCTATATTTAGTAAGTTCTCGCATTTGAGTAGATATTCTTAGACAGTGAAATGAGTGTCTATCGATCTAGAGATCAAAAGTTTTAATAATGAAAATGCGCTTCGCGACGGGAATCAAATCTGCATTGCCATTTTTATCTGGGAAACCGCTGTGAAGCCAAGCGGTTTACCATTACAGCAAAATCAGTCAGTCAGTTATGTGCCATGCGTGATACACACTTAGGCGATCATGTATCTTTCGATACATGACTGACGAGTTAGATTTTTCCCGCAGTAGGTTGCCATTTCTTTCTGTGGTAGACCAGCTGACGTCCGGTCTGTCCTGCTATGCATCCCATAGCAAGGGTGGGGGAGAAGAGGTTTCATACCTTTCCCAAGGGTATTAGCATGTAAGTGAATGTAATAGAGGTGACTGGAATTCGAACTCGGCTCTCCAATTTCTCAGTCCGCACCGCTATCCATTACTCCAAGCAAAACTCAATTACCTTTTTAAGAAATGCACATCTCCCGTTGGAAAAAAGGATGCATTTTAAACCGATACAGGATTCAAATGATTATTATTATTATTATTATTATTATTATTATTATTATTATTATTATTATTATTCTGTTGCTGCTGCTGCTTTGCTGTTACGATTCCGGTAGCTTAATGGTAAGAAGAATAAGAAGATTCATAGATTTTGTTCTACAAGCTATATGACACAGAGATTTTGAATTTTCTCCTGAAGCCACCCCCGTTTAGGCTAACAGTCTATGTAAAATGAGAGCTGTATCCGACCCCATTTTCTTTCGGAGTTTGGCGCAGATATCTAACCACATTCTTTTCTCGAGTTCCACTTTTTTAAGTGGGTTTATTGAGTTTGAAAACCACTTTATTAAATCCCTTTATTCACTGGTTTTGTCAGTTCCCCCCATCCCTCGCTAGAAGAAGATAAGAATCTAATTAAATATGCGTATGAAAACTCATGTAAAAAGAAAATGCAAGCTACAAGAAAATAAATAACGGAATGCATATATAGTAAAAATACATATTAAATATTAAAGTGGACACTGAAGTCAACACCGCGTAGCGACAGTCTGTTCCATGCTTGAGACATACGGTTGCTGCTTGGTGTTGACTTCAGTGTCCATTTATATAAATAAAGCACGTTCTCTCCGTGATATTGAACACTTTTACCTATAAATATAACATACCAAAATTATTATTTTTTTACCATATTAGAAAACTAGCAACCATACCGATCTGGTCGATCAGAAAAACGTTCAATTAGAATGGAGCAAAAACAGCATCATGTTTAGATGTAACAAAGTCTATTTTCTTCAATTACTTTAAATTACTTTCATTAAAAAAATATTTTGAATTAATGCAGTTACTGATATAACAGAAGTAGTCTGTATTTATTCAATCGAAGTTAGCCGAGGACATGAAGGGGTAAAAAAAGGCAACATGAAGACCCACTTCAGATAACAATTATTTTGGAGTTTTTGAAATTCAATTTGTCAGTGTGCTATCAGAGATGTAAAAGATGATACGTTTATAAAGCAATTGTTAATTTTGATGAAAACTGGCTGAAAGATAAACGAAAAATAAGAAAGAAACCAGTAAAAATCGCTGTTTTTCGCTATTTACGCAGGTTTTCACTATATGGGTGAACTCAATTATTCAAGTTAAATGACTGTTAAACAATCAACTTATTGTTGTCTACAATTGAGTGAAGTTTACATTAGATTGCTTGAAAGTTGAGGGAGTTTTTAGTTTAAAATTTGTGTTAAAATCGATTTGTGTTGAAATCGATTTTTCGTTTATCACGGTTTTTCGCTAAACACGATGTTGTAGAAATAAAAAAATGAGGTATCGTTGAACTCGTCATAATATAAGTAACTGACATACCATTTTGAACGAAATCAGATGAAAAAAAAGTTTTTTGATCGGCTTTTTCGATTATTGATTTAAAAAAAAATTATCGATTTTTTACGCTAAGAACCTATCTGTTACATTGTACAATGTATGTTCAAGTTGGGTCAAATTGGATGGATCTCGAATGAAAAGATATCATACAGACAGACATACAGACATCCTCTGTTTTATATATGTAGATATCTTTAAAAGTACATAAAATAAGAAAATGTATCCAAGAAAATCTATGAGAGAATGCATATCGCAAGAGAATGCATATAAAAAGTGTCTATGAGAAAATACATATCGTTAAATGCACCAGAAAATGAATAAAAAAGCGTATTATAAAAGCTTACAAGAAAATGCATCTTATTAAAAAAGCATATCACAAGATAATGCATCTGAAAATGCTTATAACAAAATAAGAATGAGATAAACTAAGAAAATGCATATGATAAAATGCATTTATATTACTTACATTGTTCGAACCGTAGTCCTCATCTTTATTTTCATATTCGCGACGTTTCGGCCGTTGTACGCTCTGGCCATCTTCAGGTGATTGGAATTTCAAACAGAAGTCTTTTTTTCGTTCACATGGCCCAGTGGATAAAAGCGATTCAGTCATTTGACCCAAAGAGTTGTGAGTTCAATACTTGGCTACGGCAGTGGTGAACAAAAAAAAAAACTTGGCGAGTTGAGTTAAAGGGAGATAACCGAGACATCCGGTAGACGCATGGCACGTGGAACTAGAACAATCTACCCCAGAAGAGGAAATAAAGTGTTCAGTTCAAAATTCCAATCACCTGAAGAAGGCCGGAGCGTACAACGGTCGAAACGTCGTGAACATGACAATAAAGATGAGGACGACAGCCCGAACAATGTAAATAAAGTAAATAATTACAATACCTCATCTTAGAAATATAGACAGATATCGGTAAAATGCATGTACCAAAATGCATATCATAAAAAGATTAATCAGAAAATATCTGAACAATCAATATATTTCTTAAGGGAATCAAGGACATCGAATTAATTGCAAAATCGACTGCAACATACCTAATTAATTGGAATTGACAACAGAAAAGAGAAAGGATTTTAGTGTATATATATATATATATATATATATATATATATATATATATATATATATATATATATTGGACATTCGCGTCGTTTTCGACGTATGAGGATCAAACAGCTCAGTCCTTAAAACCAACAGTCAGACTACCTGCACATATCATTTGAATATAGTGATGAAGGCTTTGTGCAGAACGAATCACACTTTCTGGAAGAGCCGAATAGAGAGAACTGGTGCATTTTATGCCACAAGGTCTCCAAACAACCCTCCACGGGTTTTGAATTCAGAATTGTCCTTCTCTTAGACCGTTCGCCATTCCGTTTAGCTAAGGGCGGGGGAGAAATGGATTCATACCTTTCCCAAGAGTATTAGCACGTAAGTGAATATAATGTACTCGACTGTAATTCGAAATCGGCTATACCGCGCGGTGGGAAAGCGATAAATGAAAAATTAACTCTCTCTCTCTCTCTCTCTCTCTCTCTCTCTCACTTTATATATATATATATATATATATATATATATATATATATATATATATATATATATATATATATATATGGGAGGGAGAGATCGAGCATGGATATGAATCCTACAAAATGATAGAAAAAAAAACAAGTAGGAAATAGGTCTCAAACTAACATGGTTCACTTCCTTAAAGCTTCTTCATTGATTTTTATGCATTAGAAAGAGATCATTGAAAACGCTTTAATAAAGTGAAATATGTTAAATCCATTTCCTACTTGTTCTTTATCTTTATCCTATATATATATATATATATATATATATATATATATTAAAACTGACTAAGAGAATTCAAAGCAGCATGAATCCATCCAGCTCTTATCTCAAATAACAACTTAAGAGACTGTTTGACCAACACAAGGAATGTTAAAAAATTCACGTTAAAAAGATAAAAAAAAAACAAATGAAAACTACAGACAAAAATTCATTTTCTCCATGAAGATATTCATTTCTGTAGTTCACTGCTACCAGCAAGCAGAAATATTTTTTCTGCTGATGATGGCCATGTTGGCCGAAACTAGTCGAGGAATCTAAATGAAATAATAATAATAAAAACGAAAGAATATTAATCTATTCAGTGTGTCTGAAGATTTCAATTTTTTAAAAAATAATTTTTATCGTTCAATATATATATATATATATATATATATATATATATATATATATATATATATATATGAGTTGAAGATCAAATGTAGATCAGATATAGATAGGAATCTGACAAAATGATGAAATAAAATAAAGAACAAGTAGAAAAACAAATCTCAATGTAACATGTTTCAATTTTATTAAAGCTTCATCAGAGATTGAAATAGAAATGAAATGAGCAAAGAGATACAAAGAATTGGTTTGATATGATCTTGGTTGGCTCCGATTGGTCAGATACGTGTCACGTGCATTAACGCAATAAATAAACTATAAATATATGTGAGGAACATTTTGGACGTTAAAGTGTGTAACGGTGTTTGAATGTGTATGTAAGGAAAAGCTTGTATGTGTAGGTGTACATTGGACAGTAACGTTAATTCGTATGAGTGTAAATGTGTATGTGTGGTGAATGTCTGTAGATGTCACCCTCGAATATCGGGGGGGGGGGGAAATGTAGTGGAATGTTGCAAAAATTTGTATTTGGTTGGATTTTTATGATCTTGTGTGTATGTGTGTGTGTGGGGTGTCTGTTGTTGCCACTTCTGTGTGGGTCGGTGAGACGCAGCAAGATATTGTGAATAATGATGTTTTGGTTGGATTTATCATTAAACCATTGCACACACACAGACACACACACAGACACACACACACACACACACACAAATAAACACCTGTTATGACCAGAGCTATCATGCTGGTATAGCCGGAAATAGTGGTTCCTGTGTGCTATGGCGGCCGAGCATACTGGGGTGGACCATGGAGAGGATTGCGGTTTCACCTGGTATTTATGAGAATGGATGAAAGCGTTCATGCCGGCTTTGACCCAAAAAGAAAACTTTTCAATTGGGAGATGTCAGTCCAAAGGGCGTCACGAAGAAAATCACCGAATGAATCACAATCAGTATACTGGTACCGGAAAGAGGTCTGGGGGTTCCTGTTTAATGGATGCTTGGAAGGAGATATCAATAGCTACCACAGAGTTGTCCGAGTTACCCAGAGAGCAGTATTGTGACACTTGGCAAGAGCGAGGAGAGGAGGTAATAGATCCAATAGGGGAGCAAGTTGCTGGGTTTGGCTCGGGAAACGAGTAGAGAAGTCCACGATTTGAAGGATTGGTCAGTGGAAAAATTAAATGTCACCGAAGACACACATGTTAGTGCTACTATAGGAGGGGGTCTACCTCAATATGTCGTCTACCCAGGTGCAGCGTGGAGGTCTACCGTAACCCTCCCCTCACGTGGCCATCAGCCAAATGTGAGGTGTTGGTAATCAGCTGTTCCAGTCACATCATGATCATTTTTGCTGGAAGATGATGAGAAAAAGTTCCAGTGATCTATTCGTGTCATTCCTAGAAATATACGAAGTGTTTATCGCTAAAATAAATTCATGTGTTATATTTGATAGCGTGTTTATTTTTTACCTCTCTGCTTTTAATATAAATATAAGTAGTATATAGATATATAAATGACAATATAAGGTTTAAATAAATATGTATGCACATAAAATATTATATTATAGCTCGGTGTTGCGGTCGATCTCCCGCTATAGACGAAACGGGAGGTAGATCTCACGCTATAGACGAAACGGGAGGTAGACCTCACGCTATAGACGAAACGGGACGTAGATCTCACGCTATAGACGAAACGGGAGGTAGATCCCACGCTATAGAAGAAACGGGAGGTAGACCTCACGCTATAGACTAAACGAAACGGGACGTAGATCTTACGCTATAGACGAAACGGGAGGTAGACCTCACGCTGTAGTAGCACCAAAATGAATGGACGGAAAGTGCTTTTTCTATAATGTCAGCTATTATGTCTAACATACAGTCTTGGGAAGAGGTGGAGCGATAAAGGAAAAAGAGATAACTGACAGTATAGAAAAGAAAGACGGAAGCACATGAAAAAGTGAGACCTCACTGAAAATCGGTACACCAACGAAATAATCTTGCCAAGGACAGCGTCTTACATACGTAAATATAATGTAAACAATTTCCATAGATTAGCCAACTTAAGCAATTTCCACAGTCATAGCCGACTTTTTCTGTCACAAAGCGAGGGAAGAATCGTTGATTTTATTGGCTGATTAAATGCCATTAATGTGGAGAGACAAAACGTCCGCATTGCCCTCGTTATTTTGTATCGTGTTGATCACCAGTAAATGATGTCAACACGTCTTAACAAGTTCAAATCTTAACAAGCGTTCGGGCCAATACTGTCCGCTTGTTAGCCGTTTCAGAACAATAATGAAATAAATAATATCGGCTCTTCTTTTGCCTCAACCTGTTTCTGACTTCGCCATTTATATATATATATATATATATATATATATATATATATATATATATATATATATATATATATATATATATATGAATAAAGACAAAAGAAAAACTTAACCTAGCCGATACGTTTCGACCTGCGAGGGGCTTTATCAAGACAAATGCCCAGAAAGGCGTCGGCTAAGTTTTCCTTTTGTCTTTATTCATATATTGTCTTTTTACAGATATATTCTGTCTGAACTTTTTACACACACGCACACACACAAACACACACACACACACACACTCACACACTCTCTCTCTCTCGCTTTCTCTCTCTGTATCTCTCTCACAAACACACACACGCACACACACACACACACTCACACACTCTCTCTCTCTCTCGCTTTCTCTCTCTGTGTCTCTCTCACAAACATACACACGCACACACACGCACTCTCTCTCTCTCTCTCGCTTTCTCTCTGTGTATCTTTCTCACAAACACACACACACACACTCTCTCTCTCGCTTTCTCTATCTGTATCTCTCTCACAAACACACACACACACTCTCTCTCTCGCTTTCTCTCTCTGTATCTCTCTCACAAGCACACGCACACACACACACACTCTCTCTCTCTCGCTTTCTCTATCTGTATCTTTCTCACAAACACACACACACTCTCTTTCTCTCTCGCTTTCTTTCTCTGTATCTCTCTCACATACACACACACGCAGACACACAAACACACATATATATTTCTGCGGGCTACAGAATGTTATTATAGCAATAAAAAAGTTAGACTTATTTTATTTTTTATATTTAAAAGAAAAACGAAAAATAAAGCAAACCCAGCCGACCAATGACGCCGTCACTCAACAGAGCTGCATCGAGGGATTATATATTGCAAGAAAAATAAAGCATAAAAACGATATGTAATGTTAATGAAGCCGGAATACAACTTAAATTGAAATTGAAGTCCTAACATATATATATATATATATATATATATATATATATATATATATATATATATATAAAAAGACATTTTATGATATGTTTAACGTTCTTTTTATAGATACAAGTATTTAAGCAAATGCTCTGTTTTTTGTATCTATAAAAAGAACGTTAAACCTATCATAAAATGTCTTTAAATAAATTGTCGAACTTTGTCCAATTCAATATATATATATATATATATATATATATATATATATATATATATATATATATATATTTAAATAACAGTTTGACACCTCAGAACTTATATATAGATTTGAAAACGCAGCGTGAATTGTTATTCTGTCAATTTAATATTTACCGACGTATTCTTCTGACGAAAGTGTTGGTTGAAAAGGACCCTTAAAGGGGAATGCTTTCCTGCGCTTTCAAATCTCTCTCCCTCTCTCATATATATATATATATATATATATATATATATATATATATATATATATATATATATATATATATATATATGGGGGGGGGTGCGTATGTGTGTGTGTTTCGTTGAATATGAGAGGCAAGGGAAATTTTATTTATTTATTTAGTTTTTACAGCATTCTCACATTTTTCCGTTTGCTGAGAGTGAGGGAGTAAAAAAAAAATTGTGTGTATTGTCCATTGTCCAACGAAATTTCGGCCACTATCAACCTCACTGCGGGGTACAGAAATTTTATCATTGCAATAAAAATATACAGTATTTTTCGGCTTACAAGACGCATCTTTTTCCCTAAAAATACCCTGAAAAATACGTGTGCGTCTTCCAAGACGAATGTAAAACAACGCCCAGGTCTAAGTAAGTTTGGACGGTCACCTAATTTTCTTGATTGATAAGGACGTAGATTTGTATGTTGAGTCATTACACTATAATGTTAGCTAATCCAGGTTTTTTATATGATGTAACCTCAGTACTTAACTGTTACAAGTATTTCCAAGACCTTCCTGGAGCCGAGCCACAAGCTTAAACATGCTCTGTTTACTAGCAGCGGCGGAAGTCTTTCTTCTCTTGACTAGTATGTCATTGCCATACAAACAAAATCGGACAAGTGATTAATGTAATCAATATGTAGCGCCAGTATGTGAGGGACGCATGGTAAATGTGTTGTTGTATGAGAATTACTTTTTTTTCTTAGAAACGTCTTTCCAATATTAGGGTGCGTCTTCCAGACCGAAGCGTCTTGTAAGACGGAAAATACGGCATATGTCATAAATTTTAGTCATATTTGAAACAAACTACGTGTATGGAAAAACACCCACCTATCGAAATTTACCACTAACTTTGTTCTGACCCAATATATTAACCACGCCGAAAGCTTTTAATTTAACAGTAAAATACACCATATTTGTGTTCACTAAGTTTCATTTTTGTTATGTAAAATATGATGTTTAATTTCATTGTAATAGTGGGATAGAAAATGATTATTGCTCTAAAAGTTATTTTTAGTAGGTACACGTGTTTGTATTGTTATCCCCGTTTTTATTTTATTATACAGTGAAATAAAAAAGACGGCTTTTCAAAGAAAAATTGCACCTCCGACAATAGTACTACTTCTTTAGTAAGACTTCTTAATATAGGCCCGTTGTTATTAATTTCACCGTTTAATAAAATAAAAACAGGCGTAATAACTCAAACACGTATATATTATTAAATATAACAGACAATGAATGTCTATTATGTTTGATCATGAGTCGTTCTAACTTCGAATGGTTGATTTAATTTTGGGTGAAAATAAAGATAAAAATTGTCCAACATTTGGATATTTTTCTATTGAGTTCGTCCTTGATCTAAGCTTTCGGCTCACATGAGCCATCTTCAGAGTGGTTATACGAACATTTAAACAAAGATATCAATCATCAAAGATGATATTCTGTGATGTTGATATAGAAGATTGCTGTGCGACGATAACGGTCGCGGAATAGCAGACGCAGATGGTAAATTCATGATGCAGTTCTATGACGTCGTACCACGTGATAGACCGAAGTATTACAACGGAACCAATGCCTAAATGCAATGTAATGTGTTGTGACTAGTTTGAAATGTAATTTTGTTGTTATATATATATATATATATATATATATATATATATACACACACAAATGTAAAAGAACTAAAAGAATAAAATTCAGAAGTTCATAACATTAATTTAAAAAAGGGTCCATTACAAGAGTAGATCAATAAATATTTATTATAACCTGTTACATTAGAACATACAAGTTACGACTACGAAATTGCATATTTTGTTTCGACGTTTAACATGCCTCATCAGGTAGTTAACAATGATTGCAAATGCTAACTACCTGATGAGATGTGTTAAACGGCGAAACAAAATATGCAAATTTGTAGTAGTAACTTGCATGTTCTAATGTAACAGGTTATAATATATATATATATATATATATATATATATATATATATATATATATATATATATATATATATATATATATATATATATATATATGTAATGACTAAGATGGTTTTTCGCCCCAAAAGATTTATTTCTTGAGGTGGAAGGGAAACGCTTTTAAGGCGTGCAGTATTTTTAAGTAAAGTGGTCAATATTAAACAAATAAAATAGCATTTCCAAAACTTATCTCCCTTACCCGGTTTCGCAGACGGTAACCGCTGATCAAAAGATTAGATATTTAAACAGAATGTATTAACGGATATATGTTACTTAAAAGACGCTATATGTAAAACAAAACAAAAAAAAAACTTCTAACGTCGCCTCATTTTCAATTCTTTTTGCAATGAGTTTGACGTAACATCTTTTAAGTAACAAATTATGATAAAATAATATATAGAAAGAAGAAATAATATTCAAAGATATATATATATATATATAAATAAATAATATGAAACTAATTTTATCATACACACACATATATATATGTATATAGGAAGAAGTAATGTTCAAATATATATATATATTTATATTTATGTATATATATATCAAATATATATATATACATATATATATATATTTAAATCATATAAAATTCATTTTATCATATATATATATATATATATATATATATATATATATATATATATATATATATTAGAGCAAATTTTGGATTTTTAATCCGCCATTATTTCTTCTTGCCATAAATGTCTGCACGTATTTGAGTAGACATTACACGGTGCAATTAATGTCTACCTGCCTAGATATCGAAAGTAGAGAGACACATTTTCTTTATAAGAATTTCGATCTCTAAGAAAGTAGACATCAATTTCAGTGTTTAAAATTCAAGGATGTCTACTCAAACACCTGTACCCATAAAATATAATGGTAATATGCATATATAAAGAAACTACCTACCATGTTTTAATCTATCGGATCTTCAGGGCGAACTGGCCAGTTAGGTGGAACCATGGTAGGTAGTTTCTGGATCACTAGGGGTTTTTATACTCTGCTCTACTTAGTGTATTGAGCATTTTACGTCTTTTCTTATTTTACTCGATTGGGGCTTTTTTTTCTTTTGCCTACGCATTGCGGTGTTGGGCGATTTTTTTACGATCAACTCGTATATTTTTAGTCTTTTCTTTTTTTCAAAATTTTTTTTTCCCAGATACGAGTTTGTTTAAATATATTTTTATTGGCAAATTGTACTATTCGGGTTTTTACACCAATCGAATAAAGGTATTAAAATAAACATAGCATTCTATATAAAAGTAGTTAATACCTCTGGCTGCAGACCCCGAATTTATGCACAGATGTTATCCTTGCCTTGTTGAATTTTTGGGGGTTTATTGATGTATATACACATAGTTTTCGACATTGTGGCAAATCACTTACTGAACCATATTGCCTAAAACGGCCATATTCTCTTTGGGCGAAAATAACGGATTGCTTAAATCTAAAATGACGGATTGGTTAAAAGTAAAATGTCGGATAAGTTAAATCTAAAATCCAATTTCAAAATTTCAGTTCTTTGTTCAGTTGTCAACATTTTAGTGGGTAATTTCCTCATGTTAATCTCAGTTCTGAAAAACAAAACGAAAAAAAAAATATAAAATCTGACAAGTTATAACATTTTTAAATTACTACGTGACTTTTGGGGCACACACACACACACACACACACACACACACACATATATATATATATATATATATATATTTGATGCGTTCGGCGGAGGAGAGGCGTATTGAACATTTGATAATTTTGCGACAATATCCGCTTAAAGGTTTTCGGCAATTTTGATCAACATTTCTTTTTATGGTTAGCCATATGTAATTGTAAATGTAGGACTAACTTACAATTAAGTAAAATAATAATATTTATTAAGAATTTATTACAGGAAATATCAAGTTTTCTGGAAACATTCTTGACAATTATATATTTAGTTACATAAATAAAAATAATGTAAATTTTGATGCTATATTCAATTTTTTGTTAGCTATTTTTCATTTTCTCCTTTGTTATTGGCAACATTTTAGAATACTTTGGCTGCAAAGCTAAGTTTCCTAAGTTAAACAAACTGGAACTATTTCAGTTATGCTTTGTTACCTCTCTTTTCCATTGTTGTTTTTAGATTGCTTTGTTGCCTCTCTTTTCCATTGTTGTTTTTAGATTGCTTTGTTGCCTCTCTTTTCCATTGCTGTTTTTAGATTGCTTTGTTACCTCTCTTTTCCATTGTTGTTTTTAGATTGCTTTGTTACCTCTCTTTTCCATTGTTGTTTTTAGATTGCTTTGTTACCTCTATTTTCCATTCTTGTTTTTAGATTGCTTTGTTGCCTCTCTTTTCCATTCTTGTTTTTAGATTGCTTTGTTACCTCTCTTTTCCATTGTTGTTTTTAGATTGCTTTCTTGCCTCTCTTTTCCATTGTTGTTTTTAGATTGCTTTGTTGCCTCTCTTTTCCATTGCTGTTTTTAGATTGCTTTGTTACCTCTCTTTTCCATTGTTGTTTTTAGATTGCTTTGTTACCTCTCTTTTCCATTCTTGTTTTTAGATTGCTTTGTTACCTCTCTTTTCCATTCTTGTTTGTAGATTGCTTTGTTACTTCTCTTTTCCATTCTTGTTTTTAGATTGCATTGTTGCCTCTCTTTTCCATTCTTGTTTTTAGATTGCTTTGTTACCTCTATTTTCCATTCTTGTTTTTAGATTGCTTTGTTACCTCTCTTTTCCATTCTTGTTTTTAGATTGCTTTGTTACCTCTCTTTTCCATTGTTGTTTTTAGATTGCTTTCTTGCCTCTCTTTTCCATTGTTGTTTTTAGATTGCTTTGTTACCTCTCTTTTCCATTGTTGTTTGTAGATTGCTTTTTTACTTCTCTTTTCCATTGTTGTTTTTAGATTGCTTTGTTACCTCTCTTTTCCATTCTTGTTTTTAGATTGCTTTGTTGCCTCTCTTTTCCATTCTTGTCTTTAGATTGCTTTGTTACCTCTCTTTTACATTCTTGTTTTTAGATTGCTTTGTTAACTCTCTTTTCCATTCTTGTTTTTAGATTGCTTTGTTACCTCTCTTTTCCATTCTTGTTTTTAGATTGCTTTGTTACCTCTCTTTTCCATTCTTGTTTTTAGATTGCTTTGTTACCTCTCTTTTCCATTCTTGTTTTTAGATTGCTTTGTTAACTCTCTTTTTCATTCTTGTTTTTAGATTGCTTTGTTACCTCTCTTTTCCATCCTTGTTTTTAGATTGCTTTGTTGCCTCTCTTTTCCATTCCTGTTTTTAGATTGTTTTCTTCCAGTCATTTTGATGGGCAATAGTGAAACTTTGAAATTTTGAATGATCTTATCCCATTTAAAAAATAAAGCCTGTCAAAATTTAAAATTAATATACGACCAAATATAAAATGCTTTTGACGCAAAACCTTATGGATTTCACTAACATTATGTAATAATAATGTAATGTTATCCCACAGATAAATTTATGGTTTATGTTTCCTCATCTCATTGCGTGGTTATGAACTTTAAACTTAAGATGAACTTGAAATATTGTGTAATCGGTTCTAATTTTTTGTAAAATGTGGATATGATATAATGTATAATTTGCAGTGAAAACAAAACAATTTTCGATTTTTTGTTGAATACGCCCCTTTTCCGCTGAACGTGTGATATATATTAAAAGATATACATGTTTTTCATCACCGGTAGCACGACTTGCAGTTTCATGCACAACGCAATTATCAGATGCTGCGTTAAGACTGACCGTTAGATAATTTAAATTTTATTAAATTTCTCTGATTATCACTATAAAGAGGCAGTCTATATTTTATACGGAGATTGTTGTTTTTTAATTTTGTATAAAAAGGATGTTTACTTATGTTTTTTAGATTATGCAAAAGTGTTAGACAATGTAGGTCACGAAGAACTGTTGAAAGTACTAGTTAACCTTGACATATTTGGGAAGGAGATTAGAATAATCCAGGACCTATACTGGCAGCAAGACACTTGCATAAGAGAAAGGATGAGTTCAGTAAATATACGAAAATAGAAAGTAGTGTAAGACAAGGATGTGTTTTCTCACCGGACTTATTCAGCTTATACAGTTATTGTGAGAGAATTAGAAGTCCTACCAGGATTCATTACTAGTGGCAACAATCTTAACGACATAAGATACGCAGATGACACAGTGTTGATAGCAGACACAGAAAGGAAAGGACAAGAACTCCGACAGAAGGTAGTGAAGGAAAGCGAGAAGAAAGGATCAAACATCAATGGCAAGAAGACGTGGGGGTGACATGGTACTTAGCAAAATCAACCAAGTACGAAAATTTAAATATCTGAGAGGTATTTTAAGAGAGGACAGAAAGTGTGGCAATGAAATCCGAATGCGCAATGCGATAGGGAAAATGCCATCCTGAAGCTAAGCTAAGTATTAAGCAACGGGAAAATTTCATTAGAAACAAATACATTTTGATACTTATTATAATGCCATCCTAAAGCTAAGCTAAGTATTAAGAAACAGGAAAATTTCATTAGAAACAAAGAAAAGAGTACTGAATATGAGGAGCAAATACATTTAGACACTTATTATAATGCCATCCTAAAGCTAAGCAAAGTATTAAGAAACAGGAAAATTTCATTAGAAACAAAGAAAAGAGTACTGAATATGAGGAGCAAATACATTTAGACACTTATTATAATGCCATCCTAAAGCTAAGCAAAGTATTAAGAAACAGGAAAATTTCATTAGAAACAAAGAAAAGAGTACTGAATATGAGGAGCAAATACATTTAGACACTTATTATAATGCCATCCTAAAGCTAAGCAAAGTATTAAGAAACAGGAACATTTCATTAGAAACAAAGAAAAGAGTACTGAATATGAGGAGCAAATACATTTAGACACTTATTATAATGCCATCCTAAAGCTAAGCAAAGTATTAAGAAACAGGAAAATTTCATTAGAAACAAAGAAAAGAGTACTGAATATGAGGAGCAAATACATTTAGACACTTATTATAATGCCATCCTAAAGCTAAGCAAAGTATTAAGAAACAGGAAAATTTCATTAGAAACAAAGAAAAGAGTACTGAATATGAGGAGCAAATACATTTAGACTCTTATTATAATGCCATCCTAAAGCTAAGCAAAGTATTAAGAAACAGGAAAATTTCATTAGAAACAAAGAAAAGAGTACTGAATATGAGGAGCAAATACATTTAGACACTTATTATAATGCCATCCTAAAGCTAAGCAAAGTATTAAGAAACAGGAAAATTTCATTAGAAACAAAGAAAAGAGTACTGAATATGAGGAGCAAATACATTTAGACACTTATTATAATGCCATCCTAAAGCTAAGCAAAGTATTAAGAAACAGGAAAATTTCATTAGAAACAAAGAAAAGAGTACTGAATATGAGGAGCAAATACATTTAGACACTTATTATAATGCCATCCTAAAGCTAAGCAAAGTATTAAGAAACAGGAAAATTTCATTAGAAACAAAGAAAAGAGTACTGAATATGAGGAGCAAATACATTTAGACACTTATTATAATGCCATCCTAAAGCTAAGCAAAGTATTAAGAAACAGGAAAATTTCATTAGAAACAAAGAAAAGAGTACTGAATATGAGGAGCAAATACATTTAGACACTTATTATAATGCCATCCTAAAGCTAAGCAAAGTATTAAGAAACAGGAAAATTTCATTAGAAACAAAGAAAAGAGTACTGAATATGAGGAGCAAATACATTTAGACACTTATTATAATGCCATCCTAAAGCTAAGCAAAGTATTAAGAAACAGGAAAATTTCATTAGAAACAAAGAAAAGAGTACTGAATATGAGGAGCAAATACATTTAGACTCTTATTATAATGCCATCCTAAAGCTAAGCAAAGTATTAAGAAACAGGAAAATTTCATTAGAAACAAAGAAAAGAGTACTGAATATGAGGAGCAAATACATTTAGACACTTATTATAATGCCATCCTAAAGCTAAGCAAAGTATTAAGAAACAGGAAAATTTCATTAGAAACAAAGAAAAGAGTACTGAATATGAGGAGCAAATACATTTAGACACTTATTATAATGCCATCCTAAAGCTAAGCAAAGTATTAAGAAACAGGAAAATTTCATTAGAAACAAAGAAAAGAGTACTGAATATGAGGAGCAAATACATTTAGACACTTATTATAATGCCATCCTAAAGCTAAGCTAAGTATTAAGAAACAGGAAAATTTCATTAGAAACAAAGAAAAGAGTACTGAATATGAGGAGCAAATACATTTAGACACTTATTATAATACCATCCTAAAGCTAAGCAAATATTAAGAAACAGGAAAATTTCATTAGAAACAAAGAAAAGAGTACTGAATATGAGGAGCAAATACATTTAGACACTTATTATAATGCCATCCTAAAGGTAAGCAAAGTATTAAGAAACAGGAAAATTTCATTAGAAACAAAGAAAAGAGTACTGAATATGAGGAGCAAATACATTTAGACACTTATTATAATACCATCCTAAAGCTAAGCAAAGTATTAAGAAACAGGAAAATTTCATTAGAAACAAAGAAAAGAGTACTGAATATGAGGAGCAAATACATTTAGACACTTATTATAATGCCATCCTAAAGCTAAGCAAATTATTAAGAAACAGGAAAATTTCATTAGAAACAAAGAAAAGAGGACTGAATATGAGGGCCAAATGCATTTAGACACTTATTATAATGCCATCCTAAAGCTAAGCAAAGTATTAAGAAACAGGAAAATTTCATTAGAAACAAAGAAAAGAGCACTGAATATGAGGAGCAAATACATTTAGACACTTATTATAATACCATCCTAAAGCTAAGCAAAGTATTAAGAAACAGGAAAATTTCATTAGAAACAAAGAAAAGAGTACTGAATATGAAGAGCAAATACATTTAGACTCTTATTATAATGCCATCCTAAAGCTAAGCAAAGTATTAAGAAACAGGAAAATTTCATTAGAAACAAAGAAAAGAGTACTGAATATGAGGAGCAAATACATTTAGACACTTATTATAATGCCATCCTAAAGCTAAGCAAAGTATTAAGAAACAGGAAAATTTCATTAGACACAAAGAAAAGAGTACTGAATATGAGGAGCAAATACATTTAGACACTTATTATAATGCCATCCTAAAGCTAAGCAAAGTATTAAGAAACAGGAAAATTTCATTAGACACAAAGAAAAGAGTACTGAATATGAAGAGCAAATACATTTAGACACTTATTATAATGCCATCCTAAAGCTAAGCAAAGTATTAAGAAACAGGAAAATTTCATTAGAAACAAAGAAAAGAGTACTGAATATGAGGAGCAAATACATTTAGACACTTATTATAATGCCATCCTAAAGCTAAGCTAAGTATTAAGAAACAGGAAAATTTCATTAGAAACAAAGAAAAGAGTACTGAATATGAGGAGCAAATACATTTAGACACTTATTATAATACCATCCTAAAGCTAAGCAAATATTAAGAAACAGGAAAATTTCATTAGAAACAAAGAAAAGAGTACTGAATATGAGGAGCAAATACATTTAGACACTTATTATAATGCCATCCTAAAGTTAAGCAAAGTATTAAAAAACAGGAAAATTTCATTAGAAACAAAGAAAAGAGTACTGAATATGAGGAGCAAATACATTTAGACACTTATTATAATACCATCCTAAAGCTAAGCAAAGTATTAAGAAACAGGAAAATTTCATTAGAAACAAAGAAAAGAGTACTGAATATGAGGAGCAAATACATTTAGACACTTATTATAATGCCATCCTAAAGCTAAGCAAAGTATTAAGAAACAGGAAAATTTCATTAGAAACAAAGAAAAGAGGACTGAATATGAGGGCCAAATGCATTTAGACACTTATTATAATGCCATCCTAAAGCTAAGCAAAGTATTAAGAAACAGGAAAATTTCATTAGAAACAAAGAAAAGAGTACTGAATATGAGGAGCAAATACATTTAGACACTTATTATAATACCATCCTAAAGCTAAGCAAAGTATTAAGAAACAGGAAAATTTCATTAGAAACAAAGAAAAGAGTACTGAATATGAAGAGCAAATACATTTAGACTCTTATTATAATGCCATCCTAAAGCTAAGCAAAGTATTAAGAAACAGGAAAATTTCATTAGAAACAAAGAAAAGAGTACTGAATATGAGGAGCAAATACATTTAGACACTTATTATAATGCCATCCTAAAGCTAAGCAAAGTATTAAGAAACAGGAAAATTTCATTAGACACAAAGAAAAGAGTACTGAATATGAGGAGCAAATACATTTAGACACTTATTATAATGCCATCCTAAAGCTAAGCAAAGTATTAAGAAACAGGAAAATTTCATTAGAAACAAAGAAAAGAGTACTGAATATGAGGAGCAAATACATTTAGACACTTATTATAATGCCATCCTAAAGCTAAGCAAAGTATTAAGAAACAGGAAAATTTCATTAGAAACAAAGAAAAGAGTACTGAACATGAGGAGCAAATACATTTAGACTCTTATTATAATGCCATCCTAAAGCTAAGCAAAGTATTAAGAAACAGGAAAATTTCATTAGAAACAAAGAAAAGAGTACTGAATATGAGGAGTAAATACATTTAGACACTTATTATAATGCCATCCTAAAGCTAAGCAAAGTATTAAGAAACAGGAAAATTTCATTAGAAACAAAGAAAAGAGTACTGAATATGAGGAGCAAATACATTTAGACACTTATTATAATACCATCCTAAAGCTAAGCAAAGTATTAAGAAACAGGAAAATTTCATTAGAAACAAAGAAAAGAGTACTGAATATGAAGAGCAAATACATTTAGACTCTTATTATAATGCCATCCTAAAGCTAAGCAAAGTATTAAGAAACAGGAAAATTTCATTAGAAACAAAGAAAAGAGTACTGAATATGAGGAGCAAATACATTTAGACACTTATTATAATGCCATCCTAAAGCTAAGCAAAGTATTAAGAAACAGGAAAATTTCATTAGAAACAAAGAAAAGAGTACTGAATATGAGGAGCAAATACATTTAGACACTTATTATAATGCCATCCTAAAGCTAAGCAAAGTATTAAGAAACAGGAAAATTTCATTAGAAACTAAGAAAAGAGTACTGAATATGAGGAGCAAATACATTTAGACACTTATTATAATGCCATCCTAAAGCTAAGCAAAGTATTAAGAAACAGGAAAATTTCAT
This sequence comes from Acanthosepion esculentum, assembly GCA_964036315.1. Lineage (NCBI taxonomy): Eukaryota > Metazoa > Mollusca > Cephalopoda > Sepiida > Sepiidae > Acanthosepion > Acanthosepion esculentum. The sequence goes on from OZ038507.1 coordinate 83,928,881, forward strand.
TAGAAACAAAGAAAAGAGTACTGAATATGAGGAGCAAATACATTTAGACACTTATTATAATGCCATCCTAAAGCTAAGCAAAGTATTAAGAAACAGGAAAATTTCATTAGAAACAAAGAAAAGAGTACTGAATATGAAGAGCAAATACATTTAGACTCTTATTATAATGCCATCCTAAAGCTAAGCAAAGTATTAAGAAACAGGAAAATTTCATTAGAAACAAAGAAAAGAGTACTGAATATGAGGAGCAAATACATTTAGACACTTATTATAATGCCATCCTAAAGCTAAGCAAAGTATTAAGAAACAGGAAAATTTCATTAGAAACAATGAAAAGAGTACTGAATATGAGGAGCAAATACATTTAGACACTTATTATAATGCCATCCTAAAGCTAAGCAAAGTATTAAGAAACAGGAAAATTTCATTAGAAACAAAGAAAAGAGTACTGAATATGAGGAGCAAATACATTTAGACACTTATTATAATGCCATCCTAAAGCTAAGCAAAGTATTAAGAAACAGGAAAATTTCATGAGAAACAAAGAAAAGAGTACTTAATATGAGGAGCAAATACATTTAGACTCTTATTATAATGCCATCCTAAAGCTAAGCAAAGTATTAAGAAACAGGAAAATTTCATTAGAAACAAAGAAAAGAGGACTGAATATGAGGGCCAAATGCATTTAGACACTTATTATAATGCCATCCTAAAGCTAAGCAAAGTATTAAGAAACAGGAAAATTTCATTAGAAACAAAGAAAAGAGTACTGAATATGAGGAGCAAATACATTTAGACACTTATTATAATACCATCCTAAAGCTAAGCAAAGTATTAAGAAACAGGAAAATTTCATTAGAAACAAAGAAAAGAGTACTGAATATGAAGAGCAAATACATTTAGACTCTTATTATAATGCCATCCTAAAGCTAAGCAAAGTATTAAGAAACAGGAAAATTTCATTAGAAACAAAGAAAAGAGTACTGAATATGAGGAGCAAATACATTTAGACACTTATTATAATGCCATCCTAAAGCTAAGCAAACTATTAAGAAACAGGAAAATTTCATTAGACACAAAGAAAAGAGTACTGAATATGAGGAGCAAATACATTTAGACACTTATTATAATGCCATCCTAAAGGTAAGCAAAGTATTAAGAAACAGGAAAATTTCATTAGAAACAAAGAAAAGAGTACTGAATATGAGGAGCAAATACATTTAGACACTTATTATAATGCCATCCTAAAGCTAAGCAAAGTATTAAGAAACAGGAAAATTTCATTAGAAACAAAGAAAAGAGTACTGAATATGAAGAGCAAATACATTTAGACTCTTATTATAATGCCATCCTAAAGCTAAGCAAAGTATTAAGAAACAGGAAAATTTCATTAGAAACAAAGAAAAGAGTACTGAATATGAGGAGCAAATACATTTAGACACTTATTATAATGCCATCCCAAAGCTAAGCAAAGTATTAAGAAACAGGAAAATTTCATTAGAAACAAAGAAAAGAGTACTGAATATGAGGAGCAAATACATTTAGACACTTATTATAATGCCATCCTAAAGCTAAGCAAAGTATTAAGAAACAGGAACATTTCATTAGAAACAAAGAAAAGAGTACTGAATATGAGGAGCAAATACATTTAGACACTTATTATAATGCCATCCTAAAGCTAAGCAAAGTATTAAGAAACAGGAAAATTTCATTAGAAACAAAGAAAAGAGTACTGAATATGAAGAGCAAATACATTTAGACTCTTATTATAATGCCATCATAAAGCTAAGCAAAGTATTAAGAAACAGGAAAATTTCATTAGAAACAAAGAAAAGAGTACTGAATATGAGGAGCAAATACATTTAGACACTTATTGTAATGCCATCCTAAAGCTAAGCAAAGTATTAAGAAACAGGAAAATTTCATTAGAAACAAAGAAAAGAGTACTGAATATGAGGAGCAAATACATTTAGACACTTATTATAATACCATCCTAAAGCTAAGCAAAGTATTAAGAAACAGGAAAATTTCATTAGAAACAAAGAAAAGAGTACTGAATATGAAGAGCAAATACATTTAGACTCTTATTATAATGCCATCCTAAAGCTAAGCAAAGTATTAAGAAACAGGAAAATTTCATTAGAAACAAAGAAAAGAGTACTGAATATGAGGAGCAAATACATTTAGACACTTATTATAATGCCATCCTAAAGCTAAGGAAACTATTAAGAAACAGGAAAATTTCATTAGACACAAAGAAAAGAGTACTGAATATGAGGAGCAAATACATTTAGACACTTATTATAATGCCATCCTAAAGGTAAGCAAAGTATTACGAAACAGGAAAATTTCATTAGAAACAAAGAAAAGAGTACTGAATATGAGGAGCAAATACATTTAGACACTTATTATAATGCCATCCTAAAGCTAAGCAAAGTATTAAGAAACAGGAAAATTTCATTAGAAACAAAGAAAAGAGTACTGAATATGAAGAGCAAATACATTTAGACTCTTATTATAATGCCATCCTAAAGCTAAGCAAAGTATTAAGAAACAGGAAAATTTCATTAGAAACAAAGAAAAGAGTACTGAATATGAGGAGCAAATACATTTAGGCACTTATTATAATGCCATCCCAAAGCTAAGCAAAGTATTAAGAAACAGGAAAATTTCATTAGAAACAAAGAAAAGAGTACTGAATATGAGGAGCAAATACATTTAGACACTTATTATAATGCCATCCTAAAGCTAAGCAAAGTATTAAGAAACAGGAACATTTCATTAGAAACAAAGAAAAGAGTACTGAATATGAGGAGCAAATACATTTAGACACTTATTATAATGCCATCCTAAAGCTAAGCAAAGTATTAAGAAACAGGAAAATTTCATTAGAAACAATGAAAAGAGTACTGAATATGAAGAGCAAATACATTTAGACTCTTATTATAATGCCATCATAAAGCTAAGCAAAGTATTAAGAAACAGGAAAATTTCATTAGAAACAAAGAAAAGAGTACTGAATATGAGGAGCAAATACATTTAGACACTTATTGTAATGCCATCCTAAAGCTAAGCAAAGTATTAAGAAACAGGAAAATTTCATTAGAAACAAAGAAAAGAGTACTGAATATGAGGAGCAAATACATTTAGACACTTATTATAATGCCATCCTAAAGCTAAGCAAAGTATTAAGAAACAGGAAAATTTCATTAGAAACAAAGAAAAGAGTACTGAATATGAGGAGCAAATACATTTAGACACTTATTATAATGCCATCCTAAAGCTAAGCAAAGTATTAAGAAACAGGAAAATTTCATTAGAAACAAAGAAAAGAGTACTGAATATGAGGAGCAAATACATTTAGACTCTTATTAAAATGCCATCCTAAAGCTAAGCAAAGTATTAAGAAACAGGAAAATTTCATTAGAAACAAAGAAAAGAGTACTGAATACGTGGGGCAAATACATTTAAACACTTATTATACATACAATTATTTTCTAATAGCAAAGGATACAGCCCAACGTGCAAATTACTAATTGGAGATACCAAAATCAAACAAGTACAAAAATTTAAATATCTGGGAAGTGTTTTAACAGACGACGGAAAGTGCGACATTCGAAGGTGTATTGGGATAGCGGAAGATGCCTTCCATAAGTTAAGCAAAGTATTAAGAAACAGTAAAAATTGAACATAAGTGAAGTGTTATGTAATATCAATCCTCGTATATGATAGTGAATCCTGGGCAATCTCCTCACAGATGAAGAAGCAAGAGAAATGTAGTTCTACAGAAGTCTGCTGAGGATACTATGGACTGAACATGTAAGAAACGACGAAGTTTTAGAGAAAATGGAAACAAAAAAGACACTTTTACTTAGCATCATAGCTGAAATCTCTAGGGTTCATAATAAGGAAAGGGGGCTTAGAAAATCTGACACCCTCAGGGGGCAAGAGGGAAACAGTGCACTAAAAAACTTGTATAAATGATTGGCAGAACAGGGTTTAGGCGAGATAGAAAAAAGATATACTTTACTAAGAGCTACAAAGGACAGGACATCGTGGAGAGACATGATTGTCTACGTCACGAAGGGACACGACACATAAACGGAGAAACACAATTTACGTGGTTATGGTTGTTAGCGTGTTAGTATGGAAGCCTATACATGATAATACAAACACTATGCAAACCGCTGTAAAATCGTGACTATTTCACGAATAAGCTGTCTTCAGGCGTTATTTATAGTATAACTGACATAAGCATAGAAAGAGAGACTCGATGTCATTGAAGAACTATAACTTTGTTAGGCCGAAAACAAGGCTTAAACAAACTTATTTGCTCGCTGTCCTGACTGTACCATCTCGCCATATTTACCAGTCACCTCATTGTCAATCATATCCAGCTAGCAGTTTCATGCTGTAGAGCAATGATTCCCAACGTGGGGCGCATGTCCCACTGGTGGGGCATGGTAATATTTTTGGTGGGGCATGCGTAGGATGTGCACATTTCGGTTTACTATACCAACGTGAGCTCAAATTTCATTTTGCATTATTATTTCATGATTAAAAAGATCAAAGTATATTACAGAATAAGCTTTCATTCAAATATTTTATATTTCTGCATTTCAGTTCTCCATTATATGTTTTGAAACTATATATATTTAACTGTTTTTAAAAAAATTTTTCTCTTTCATGGACGCCATTGTATTTGGAGGCTTGTTTAGAGACCAAGTTAATGCCCCTTTAAGCTTCCTTCACGTGAATTGCAGTATAATTTTGAATATGTAAGAATTCAATATTACAGGGGAGAGAGCACGAGATTTTTAGAAATACCAAAATGGGGCATGGCCCCAAATCGGTTGGGAACCGCTGTTGTAGAAAGATACCAAGTGGTACGAAACTGTGCATATACTGACAGGAAAGATTAGCTCTTTGCAACAATAGCATTTCCACATATACGTTTTGGGCAGTTATAATTGTAACAGTTATGCAAATGCATAACGTTGATTGAGCAATCACCAAACAGGTGTCAAAGGGCATAAGAGGTAATTACTGATATGTCGACAGCTTGATAACAATTCTTTTCTCTTGTTAAGGATGTTATGAATAACCAAGAGTGGTCCCCCCCTTCGTTTTGTTACTCTCCTCTTTGAAAGAGTTATTTCTGTTTACTGGGACTATAAAAGGACACTATACGCGAACCTTGTATTCTCAGTTGAATAAAGCTTTCTTAAAGCCTTAATCTACGGACTTGTGTCATTACAAAGGGATCAATTTTGTTGTTGAAACTTCCAGATGCATTAGGTTTTAGGCTCAGGATTTTCTCACTACTATAGGGATCGGCAACCTTTTTGCTGAGTATGTGCCGACTTGGGGTTTTAAAATCATTCAGTGTGCCAAAAACATACGTATTTTTATACAAGTCAATATTCCTGTTCTACAATATATTTTATATAGTAATATATACAATATGTAAACCATATTAATAGAAATAAACTGTTTTTAAAAGTTTTTTTAAAGTTTTTATTATTAATGGGAGTCCAAAACCATGTTTATGTTTTCGCTATATTAGTGACATAATTTCATATTAACAAGAAGAGAAATTTAAAGAAATCTTCGAGGAAAACTCTACTTTACCTATGAACTTAATAACAAAATCCTTTTCTTCGAAGTTTTATTAGATGCTAATAAACACAATTTTAATACTTAACGGTATTAAAAACATATAAGCAAAAATTCATGTCCTCTTACTGACAAAAGTGAAAGCCGTCACGAATATAAAATAGCTGTAATAAAAAAAACATGATTAAACGGACAAAAATAATTTCTTCTTAGCACGTAATATTTTATAGAGTTGTGTATCATAAAACAATTTTTTTTTATAAGCATTTCACCCCAAGCAAAGCGGGAGTGTCACTAGCACGCAATGGGTTTCAGAGAGCTGGGAGCAAGAGTAAAGAGGGGCGTTTGAGGAAAGGATATAGAGAAGGACGGGGATCAGGATCAAGGAATCAGAAAATATCGATTGACATTACATTTGAATATTTGAAGATTATAGCTATCAGGGAAGTAAGTAAGAGGAAGAGAGTTCCACTGCCGGGAGAGAAGAAGCTGTTGGAGTAGAAGCGGCGGTTACATTTCACTATTTCGACAGTAAAAGGGTACGACCGAGATGTCAACCTATACTTAAATTCATGTAGTCGCGGCACCAGTGAAAATAGTTCGTCAGAACAGTTGCCATGAAAATATTTGTAGAAAAGACAACTCACCCCCACCTATTTAAAAACAACGCAGTCTGTGAATTCACGTAATAATAATAATAATAATAATAATAATAATAATAATAATAATAATAATAATAAATAATCGCCCAAACATTGAGCCCACAAGAATAAATTGTGCTTTCTTATTGACATGGCAGTCCCTGCAGATTGTAATGTATCTTTGAAGGTATTCAAAAAAAACTATCAAATTAAAGGATAATCAAGTGGAAATCTAAAAATTTGGCACGTGAGGGCATCAATAATTCCAGCTGCAGTTGGAGCCCTCGGATTGATTGGAAAAGGTTCCCGTAGACTCATTGAAGTGATTCCTGATAGCTCATGTCTTAAAGCAATACAGCAAACTGTACTCACAGGTACAGCTCACAAAATACGAAGAGCTTCATCTATGTAAATTGGGTGTGATTTTACTTTATTTTACAGAAATGATCAGTGGAAAATCTGATGAAGAAATGTATGACCTTAGGTCTCTGGTTGGGACCCGGAAAGAAATGTGTATACAACAGAAATAAAAAGAAACAACAACAACAACAACAACAACAACAATAATAATAATAATAATAATAATAATAATAATAATAATAATAACGATGTAACTATGCTCTAGGACATGACAATTCAAACTGACAGGGAAATAAAGCCAACATACCTGAAATTATAAAAGACAAGAAATTCAGGAAGTGTATGCTTATTGACATAGCAGTACCATCCGAGAGAAATACCTCCATGAAAACTATCGAGAAATTGTTCAAATACAAGGACCTGGAAATCAAGATTAACAGGATGTGGGAAATGAAGACTGAGACTGTACCAATGGTAATCGGAGCTCTGAGTCTCGTGAGAAAAGGAATAGACAGTTTTACTAACACTGTCCCAGATAATATAAACATACAAGTTGTCCTTACTAGGAACATACAAAGAAAAGTGCTATCAATTAAAATGATAATTCTCCTATAGGGCCTAAGGACCATAGTTTGGACCCGGCTCTACGGGATACAAAGCAGGAAACATAACATACACAAATAATATAGGTTACATTAGTAAATAATAACCAAAGAACAGTACAACACTCAATGCAACGAAAGACTCAATGTACACGAGCCTCAAAGTTGAAGGCGGTAGAATTTAATAGAACTGTTGAAATGGATTCTTGCTGCACACACACACACACACACACACACACACACACACACACACACACAGCATATGTAGCATAACTACGGACGATAATGGGTATGCCCCCATTCTCATAAATACAGTAGTGAATACTGAATGTTGGTCGGCAATTGGAGATTCGTTTCCAGACGAGGCTACGTTGAAGGGCAGAGTTTCGTCTCGGGAAACAGCTACTTGACCCCGTTTTATACGGAGTCTACGGGGAATTTTTGGCTGAGCCTACGGGCTCGGATACCATACATTAAATTCGGTCTTGTGCCTCATTTGACCGCGTGGGGTGCTTGGTAGATATCGTGCAGTTGGGGATTCGTTTCCAGCTGTGCTGGTCAAACTCTCTGCCTCTGGGCAGAGAGGATCCCCAGACGAGGCTATGTGGGAAGGACAAAGTCTCGTCGCGGGAAACAGCTACCTGATCCCGTTTTATACGGGGTTTACGGGGAATTTTTGGCTGAGCCTGGAGATTCATTGTGGAATTCACTTGACTCACTTCTAGCAGTTGGCTACTACTTCTACGCGCCGCTGGCGAATCTTATATGTGTTGTTCTTGTCCTAAGTATTATTGTTCATTACCAACCTTCGTGGGATTATTCTATTCAGTAACCTTCCCTAGGTTACAGCACAGCATCAACATTATTTTCTCTCTGAGTTTCTGGGATGAGGAGTTATCAATATTTACACTATTTACATTGTCCTCATCTTTGTTGCCGTGAGTTCAATCCCTGGGCCGGATAGCGTGTACTTGAACTCAGTAGAAACAGGGCGAGCGATAACTGCGCCTTACTAAAAATAAGAACTAGACGAGATATCTGTAGACGTAGACAGTGGAACGAGAACAGTCTAACTACGTAGATTAAATAAAGGGTTCAGTTGGAAATTCCTTGTAGGTTACTTGGATCGACAGGGTCCTGACGAAGGCCGGAGGGCTCAACAGCCGAAACATTGTGATAACAACAGCTAAAATGAGTCCCCATGTAAATAGTGTAAATAATCAACAGTATTATTATCATTACTGAGTTAGAGTGTAACGTACCAACAAAGTAGCACTGGAGTACAAATATACAAATCCCGATGTACCCGTCATAACGCTCAGTCTTATAAGGGTATACCGGGTACACGCATCATAGGGAAATGTGAGCAATTTGGGGACAAGAATTGATAAAAGCAGCACATAACCTTGTAGGGGGAACCCAGGTTGGATAACTCAGTCTGCTCAGACGTGCTTTGATCAAGAGTGTTCTCAAATATATAGATATGATTCCCAAGTCGACTTGGCTGCCTTATCCTTAAAACTTAAAGAAAAAGACAACACTTTTGATACTCGGCCATGATGCTACCTCACGACTCACGCTTGGGAATAAAGCTGCGCAGTGTGTCAGCGTCTAGGGGACATGCCAAATGATTAAAATCAGGCAACTGTCTAGTATAACTGTGATACTATTTTTAAAAAAATCATTTCACCCCAAGTAATGGGTCACTGGCAGTGAAAGAGAATGAGAAGACTTTAGTGAGGAGAAAGGACAATAAAAGAACAGGTTTCAGGAAGATAGAAGATGGCGATAATGCCACTAAGACGCACGGGGTTACTGGGAGTGAAAGAGAATCAGATGATTTTAGTGAGAAGAAAGGACAATAAAAACAGGTTTCAGGGTGACAGAAGATGGCGATAATGCCACTAAAACGCAAGGGCTTACTGGGAGTGAAAGAGAATGAGAAGACTTTAGTGAGGAGAAAGGACAATAGAAGAACAGGTTCCAGGAAGACAAAAGATGGCGATAATGCCACTAAGACGCAAGAGGTTACTGGAAATGAAAGGGAATGAGATGACTTTAGTGAAGAGAAAGGACAATAAAAGAACAGGCTTCAGGAAGATTGAAGATGGTGATAAGGCCAATAAGACGCAAGGGGTTGCTGGGAGTGAAAGAGAATGAGAATTCTTTAGGGAGGAGAAATGACAATAAAAAACAGGTTTCAGGATGACAGAAGATGGTGATAATGCCACTAAAACACAAGGGATTACTGGGAGAGAAAGAGAATGTGAAAACTTCAGTGAGAAGAAAGGACAATAAAAGAACAGATTTCAGGAAGACAGAAGATGGCGATAATGCCACTAAGACGCAAGTGGTTACTGGAAGTGAAAGAGAACGAGAAGACTTTCGTGAGGTGAAAGGAAAATAGAAGAACAGGTTCCAGTAACACAAAAGATGGCGATAATACCACTAAGACGTAAGGGGTTACTGTGAGTGAAAGAGAATGTGAAGACTTCAGTGAGAAGAAAGGACAGTAAAAAACAGGTTTCAGGAAAACATAATATGGCGATAATGCCACTAAGACGAAAGGGGTTACTGGGAGTGAAGGAGAATGAGAAGACTTTAGTGAGGAGAAAGGGCAATAAAAGAACATGTTTCAGTAAGCTTGAATGTGCGGGGGGTGTAACAGATAATGACTCGGGATTATTAATCGGAGAGCCGAGTTCGAATTCCAGTTGGGTTTCATTATATTCCCTAACACGCAAATACTCTTGGGAAAGGTATGAATTCTTACAATCTAAAATCTAATCTATTCTTACAATCTGGCTTTAAATAACCTGAAACCAGTTGATAATCCGTAGAAAAGAATAAATCAATCAAAAGTGCAACTGATCCTAACTCAAAAGAGTCGGGGATCAAACAGATACTACATTTTGATCTGAGGTTAAAAATGTTCAATGCTCATCCATAAAAACCAGAATAGATTATTATCATCTATTCTGATTTTTAATATTTTTTATACGAAGTTTTTTTTTAAAAAAATCATTGTGTAATAGATAACAGCTGCAGATTGGAAATCAGAGAGCAGGGTTCCAATTCCAGTCAGGTTCATCTTATTCACTTACACTTGGGAAATGTATGAATCCACCACGTCCCCACCCAGCAAGGGGTTAATTACTAAGACTTGTATCATTGAATCATTATCTTAAAAATTCTTACAATCTGCAAATATTTTCTGGTTTTAAATAACCTGCAAAGGGTTGATAAACCGTAGAAAACAAATCAATCAAGCTGTAGTCGACTCTTGTGTCAGTGAACCATTATTATCTGCCCTAAAATTCTTACAATCTGCAAATATTTTCTGGCTTTAAATAACCTGCAAAGGGTTGATAAACCGTAGAAAACAAATCAATCAAGCTGTAGTCGATTCTTGTGTCAGTGAACCATTATTATCTGCCCTACAAATTCTTACAATCTGCAAATATTTTCTGGCTTTAAATAACCTGCAAAGGGTTGATAAACCGTAGAAAACAAATCGATCAAGCTGTAGTCGACTCTTGTGTCAGTGAACCATTATTATCTGCCCTAAAAATTCTTACAATCTGCAAATATTTTCTGGCTTTAAATAACCTGCAAAGGGTTGATAAACCGTAGAAAACAAATCAATCAAGCTGTAGTCGACTCTTGTGTCAGTGAACCATTGTTATCTGCCCTAAAAATTCTTACAATCTGCAAATATTTACTGGCTTTAAATAACCTGCAAAGGGTTGATAAACCGTAGAAAACGAATCAATCAAGCTGTAGTCGACTCTTGTGTCAGTGAACCATTATTATCTGCCCTACAAATTCTTACAATCTGCAAATATTTTCTGGCTTTAAATAACCTGCAAAGGGTTGATAAACCGTAGAAAACAAATCAATCAAGCTGTAGTCGACTCTTGTGTCAGTGAACCATTATTATCTGCCCTACAAATTCTTACAATCTGCAAATATTTTCTGGCTTTAAATAACCTGCAAAGGGTTGATAAACCGTAGAAAACGAATCAATCAACCTGTAGTCGACTCTTGTGTCAGTGAACCATTATTATCTGCCCTAAAATTCTTACAATCTGCAAATATTTTCTGGTTTTAAATAACCTGCAAAGGGTTGATAAACCGTAGAAAACGAATCAATCAATCAATCAATTTACTTAATTCAATAATCTTAGTATATATTGAATGTAATTCAATGAATGCAGGCAGAGAAGACGGCTACTGTCATAAAACGCCCGTCAGTATTTAAATAGTTACTCATTGTCGTGATTTATTGCGCATGAAAACAAACGACAATTGTGACACAAGGCCTAAAAGGGGGAATGGGTTGAGACTGGTCGACACTATCTTACACTTAGCCAATCAGATTCACGACCCATTAATTCATTAGAATTAATGGGTCGTGAATCTGATTAGCTAGGTGTAAGATAGTGTCGACCAGTTTCCACCCATTCCCCCATTTAGTTTGCACATCCACCACAAGAACCCATCCATCATCATACAATCCTACATATACCACAATACTGCACACACACAGGGAACCTAAAAAACACCGGATGACGTAAAAATTATTTTTGTATTTTTTTTACGTGTGACTTGTTTTTCGGAAAAGTCAAGTTCTGTTAAGTTTTGTTCGCCCACTCACGACTCCAGTCCGATTTTCTTTAGTTTTATTTGTTTATGAAACTATAAAATAAAAGGAAAAAAAGACAAAAAGAGAATTATATAGGCAGCACTAAATTAGTGCTGCCAATGAGTGACGCTAACGTGACACCGACGGTGAACGGCGAAGTAAAGAAAACGGTCAGGGGTGAAAACAGGACGAGGAGGAAAGACTCGGTTTATTATGCCGAATTAAGATCAAAGTCTGAGGAATTCGTCAAGGGGAATGAGTTCCTCACGATTCCAGAGGTGTTGGACGCCATTAATACTCGAACAATCTCCCTCCAGACCACCGACGTGAAGAGTCGGAAATTAATTGGGGTCAGCGGGGAAACCATGGAAGAGACCCTCAATAGTTACTCGTTATCGAGATTTATTGTAAATAAAATACAATTTTGGCAGAAGGCCTAAAATTGGTTGAGGCTGGTCGTCACTTATATATCTAGCTAGCTAATCCGATTCACGACCCAATCACTCGTTACAATTTACATACCCACCACAAGAACTTATTCATTCATCATTCACTGCTTCATATACAATAATTCCGCATACACTCAAGGAACCCACAAAAGACAACCCATGACATAAAAATTTAATCATCATAAAAATCTATATACAGTGTAACCCGGATATAATAGACCCGGATATAAGAGAAACCCGGATATAAGGGAGATTTTCTATGGTCCCAAATTAGAGCCTGTGTTAATAAAACAAAATAGACCAAACCCGGATATAAGAGAAACCCTGATATAAGAGACTTATTCTCCGGTCCCGACAATTCTTTTATATCCGGGTTACACTGTATACAAAAATCTGTAAATGATACGCGATGAGAGAGTGGTGGGGATGAGCCCAAAAAACAAACTAAAAATATCAAAACAAACAAAATGAGATAACTGATGTTAATTGGACTCGTCCAACCCTCAAAAGATTTAAGAGTGGCCGCTGTATTCTGTCTTTAGACAAAATCAAAAGGCTCTCTCGCTAAGGGAAAGGATAAAATAAATACGGCCATGGAGGAAAATAGTTACTCGTTGTCGTAGCGTTCTTCATAACTTTGTAAACAGGCGTAGTTTTCAAAAATTGTTAAAATCACGTGAGACTCCAAAGAAAGAATCAAATGGGCGAGAGCGTTCAACAACAATAAAAGCCAATGATAACGGATCTTTTCTTTCGTTTTATTATTGAAGTTCTTTGTTTCTTTTCTTTACTTTCTTTATTCTCCCGTTCTTTTCCTTGACTTTTTCCCTTCCCTCTCTTTCTTTGCTTCATCTCTTCTCATTTTATCCTTCTTTTTTCTTCTTTCCTCAGTCTCCTTCCTCTTTCCGTTTCTCTTTTCTTCTTCTTCTTTATTTTCTCCTAATGCTTTCTTTTCTTTTTCTTAATTTCTTCTTTTCAAATGCCTCCGTTTTCTCGATTTATTATTTTTTCTAAATCTTTCTTCTATTTTGTTTCTTATTTTTCTTTCTTTTCTACTTCCTTCCGTTTTCTTTTTTTATTTCTCTTTTTTTTTCTTCACCTGTGTCTTCCTCTAATATCTCCCTTCATTCATTCATTCATTCATTCTTTCTTTCTTTCTTTCTAATTTTTTCTTTTCTATCTCAATTTCTTTCTTTCGTTTTTAAATTTTCTTTCTTTTTTCTTCATTTTCTTTTCCTTTTATTTGATTTACTTCTACTTCTTTCTTTCTTTCTTTCTTTTTTACTATTTCTCTTTTACTTCATTTGCTTTCTTTACTTTTCCGTTTTTTCTTTTCTACTTCTTCATTTTCTTTCTTTCTTCATTTTCTGTCTTTCTTTCTTTCTTTCTGTCTTTCTTCTTTTTCTTCTACTTTATTTTTTCTCTTTCTTTCCTTGCACGTTTTTTCTATCTCTCCGCTTTCTTCTTTTTTTTAATTTACTCCCCCTTTTTTCTTTCTATTAGGTTGGTGCAAAAATAATGTCGTTTTTTGACGTTCAACTTCATGTGAGAAAACGCCATTATTTTGGCACCAACCTAATATTTCCTTTTACCCTTCTTTCTCTCTTTCTTATCCCGTTATTCTGTTCATCGTTTGCCAGTCTTTCTTCTTTTATCTTCAAATTTTCGCTTCTAAATTTTTCTTTTCGTTTACCTGTTCTTTGTTGTCATCACGTACGCCAAACGTTTTTCGTCATGTAAGACAAGAAGTGTCCCACTGGTTGACAAGGGAGACGGCGTGGTTTGTTAATTGTGCAGAAGTCGTGCGAATTGACTGGGGTAGTCGGTACAGTGCATTTGGTAGGAAAGTCTATTGTCCAACAGTCTCAGTGCATCTTAAAATTCTAAAGCCTCGTATTCTTCGCTGAAAACAACCGCTGAATACTTGATCCAAGTGGGATCTGACCTTGATCGAATAAGATAAACCATAGCAGTTATAAGTAACTAGTTACTTTTTTAAAAATAGGTATCACCCCATGCAAGGCAGTAAAGTCACTAAGATACGGGTTTGATAAGTTTCGGCATAAGCCCATTTGGTGTCGCTGACTCGGCGTTAGAAAAATAATAGGACTATTCGGTACAGCCGTTTAGGCGTCAGACTGTTTCGACGTTACTGCCTTTGACCGGAAGCACCCCGCCCCCAAATGGATTAACGCATTGAAAAAAAAACAACCTTCAATATGACTTTTTATTCATTTAGGGAATTAAAGATCCAATTAAAACACAAATGGAATAATGTAAATTAAAAACTTCATATGTAATCTCACTTTACATCGATCTTTCTGTTTACATCGGCAAAACTTTAATTCAGGATCTCTCTTGTTTGTTGCGTCAAAAGTAAATAATTTTTTGTTCCCAAGGATACAGAGAAATCCAATCATTTAGACAGGGGCGGTAACGTGTTCATTTTTATTAACTATTTTTGTATCAATTTTGAGCTACGTTGGAAACAAAAAATTATGAATTGTATGTGCATTTAAAACTCAGAAAATTTAAAAATAAGTTATTCCAAAATTCGCTTGAAGATGAAACAGAATTAATGCTTTTAATTAAATTATATAATTAAATTTGAAGTTTTTAACTTCGGTTTTTGAAACATGGTTATTACTGTGTAGCGAAGAAACCATATTTTTAAATGAGTTAATTTATAATATTTATGCCCTGTAAATTTACATTAAGCACTGTTTTGTAAAAATAAAAATATCAATAAGAACACCGGATTATATATCTTACTGTTCTTTCTTTTTATTATATATATATATATATATATATATATATATATATATATATATATATATATATATATATATCAGATTTAAGAAACAGCAGATATTTTATATATAGTGCTCAATATTAAAAATATTAAAATAATATTAAAAATATAGCGTTAATAATATTATATGAAAAGATTACTTTTAAATATAATTTTTTAAATATCACTTGATATTTAAAAGTAATATTTTCACACACACACACACACACACACACACATATATATATATATATATATATATATATATAATATATATATATATATATATATATATATATATATATATATATATATATATATATAATAATAATAATAATAATAAGACATCCGAAAATACATGAAAATGACGAGAACTGAATGTATTTTTCCGTTTATCGAATCTTATGGATTGTTCAGGTTTTATATATATATATATATATTTCAGAGAGAGAGAGAGAGAGAGAGAGAGAGAGAGAGAAAGAGAGAGAGAGAGAGATCGTCCATCAGTAGCGATTGCGTTTAAACATGAAAAGACTCTCGTCGCTGGATGTTGACCTCAATGTACACTTATATTTTCATACGCTCTATCGCCGGTATTGAGCACTGACTCATAAATATAGCATGCCTTAAAACTATATCTTTATCACACACACACACACACACACACACACACACACACACACACACATACACACACACACACATACACACACATAAATATAAAAGTGAACATTGAAGTCAACATTCAGAGGCGACAGGCTGTTACATGCTGGACGCAATCGTCAGGCCGTCAGACGATTGTGTCTAGCATGAAACAGTCTGTCGCCTCTGAGTGTTGACTTCAATGTTCACTTTTATATTTATATTTACATACGCTCTATCTTTGATATTGAGCACTTTATCCCATAAATATAGCACTCCTTAAAACTATATTTCTTTATATATATATATATATATATATATTTAAAATCCCTGACCAGTTTCGTATTGATTTGTGGCGACATTGTTCAGCCGGCTCTTTGTGTCACTTATCCGTTTGACAGGTGCTAGACAACAAAACAGCATCTGATGGATAGTGGCTTAAGGTCCGTTTAATTTTCTTATTTTTTTATGAAGGACGCTAGAATAGAACGATGAAAGAGAAGGAGAGGGAGAGAAAGGTTGAAAATGAAAGAGGGAGGGAGGGAGACAGAGAGTGACCTGGGAGAGGGCTATAGGGGTGTGGGCGAGGTTCACTCATTATTCCATCTTTTCGTCACTCAAGTGTAGATGGCACCCGTTTTTTTATGAAAAAATACAAAGAAAAGGAAGCGGGGAAAGAAGGAGAGATTTATGAAAGATATTGAAAGGCGGAAGAAAAGAGAGGGAAAGAGTTAAAAGTGACAGCAGCGTGAGGATAGAACGAAGAGAAAGAGAGAGAGAGAGAGAGAGAGTGAGAAAGAGAGAGAAAGAGAGAGAGACATGTTAAGAATAAAAAAGAAAGAGATAAAGAATAAAAGTAATAAAATAGTGACAGAAAGAGAAAGAAAGAATGTGACAGAAACAGAGGGTGGTAATGTTTCCTATACTCTCCTTAGACACGACTGAAAAACATGCATTTTATCCACAGATTTTTCAATAATTCTGTTGAAAAGAAAAAACTGACTTTCTTTTGGCTTTTCAGTGACAGTAAATAAGGACAAGGTTCAAGTGCCAGTCGCAGCCAGTATTTAGCCTCAAACAACATTATGTTGCATTTATCACAAGTAGGATATTTCAAAATATAAAGCTTTGAAGTCAAAGGTTTGGTTTGGTTTGTTTTACGGTATATCAACCTCAATGGGTCATTTAATGCCGACAAGATCTCTATTGATGGTAATATTTTTTCCCAAAAATGTATTGTTGCTAATATTATTTGAAAAATGTATTGCCAGCAACATTTTTTTCTAAGAATGTATTGCTGGTAATAATTTTTTTTCAAAAATGTATTACTGGTAATAATTTTTTTTCAAAAATGTATTACTGGTAATAATTTTTTTCTTTTCTAAAAATGTATGGCTGGAAATAATTTTTTTTTTCACCAATTTATTGCGGGTAATTTTTTTACAAAAACGTATTGCTGATATTAAAACCTTTTTTTACTTTCATAGTGTTTTGATCCCAGTTTGAGGGTTAACTATTTGCCGATAGCTGGGACCCTAACACGTGCTACACTCCGGGTCAGGGTGAACCTGGGGTTACCAGCAATTAAGAAGTGGTTCTACGCTCCTCAGAGCCTCCTGATCAGAGGCCTTGCTGTTGGATGTAGTTTATCGTCTTATCCAGGACGCAAAGTCAAAGATTAAGGCCAAATCTAAAATATTAGTTCTTTTAAAAATAAAAAAAATTAAAGATCTATTCATTCTTAAAAAGATAAGCTACTATTTAAACGTATACAGTAATTCCTTATCCAAGATTTTGCATTCCGCGGTTTCAGTTAACTGCAGTCAACCATGGCAATAAACTACCCGGATGTTTATAGTTGTCCCGAGTAGCTGGCAATTTGCACACGCCAAAGATATGCTATGAAATGCTCCCTTGAGATTTAAAAAGTAAAATTTCGTGACATAATAATGAAAGAAAAAATTTGCCAAATTTAATCATTCGTGCCCGCAAAAAACAAACAAACAAAAACGAGAACGATTTTTCCCTTGGCACCGCTATTAGAACCCGGTCTGTCCTACTATTTACCCATAGCTGGGGGGAAGAAGAGGATTCATACCTTTCCCAAGGGCCATGCGGGATACACGCTTAGGCGATCATGTATCTTTCGATACATGACTGACGAGGCAGATTTTTTCCCGCAGTAGATTGCCATTTATTTCTGCAGTAGACCTGTTGCCATCAAAGTCTATAGAACACGGTCTATCCTACTATTTACCCATAGCTGGGGGGGAGAAGAACAAGATTCATACCTTTCCCAAGGGTATTAGCATGTAAGTGAATGTAATGGATTCGACTGGAATTCGAACTCTGCTCTCCGATTCCTCAGTCTAAAACCGCTGTTTATTGACATCTTTGATGGGAAGTAGGTATTTGATTAACAGTAACAAATACATTGATATTTGGTTCGAAGCTGACGAGTTTTTGTCATTAGTCATCACGATTTATTTATCGATCCCCTTTTGATCCCTAGGAATTTATCGATAAGCCCACAAGTATTTATTGATTCCTTTTGAATAATCCCATTCAGTCTCAGTATTCGATCTCAACCAATTTGTGGTTCTCTGGTTTAATGTAATGATCTCATTCCGTCAAGTTTATAAAATTTAAAGCCCCGTAGCATTAAGATCCAATGCTTTACCATTAAGCTTTACCAACACAGTCACTCCCTCCTCCCAGGCATTAATCGGCAGTGAAAAGACCTGAGAGTGTTTTTTGTCAGCCATGAATGATGAATGAAACTAACAACTTCTCTAATATTCACCACGCCCTCCCTCATGTCATATTCGAAGTTTTTCTCTTTTTTTTTTTTAAACTGGGTGACGTTACGTCAGGACAAGCCCAAGTGGATATTACTCGCTTGTAGGCGTTTAGCATTTGAATAGTGTTTCTGGAGGAGTTCGGCTTTTTTCCTTCTTATTTAGTCGGCTTCTTCAAGGTCACGATGTAAGTTTGTCGCAGATACGCCAAGAAAACAAAAAGCGAATTTCGCATGAGAAATGCAGACGTCAATGGGAACGCTGGATTTAACAAGAGATAAGTATTTTATTGCCTATTATTTTTCGTTTTGCATTTCTGGTCACAATTGCCGAAGTTATATAAAATACCTAATTTGTGTCGATGCGCAGATATTACCTGTTCTAATCGAATTGAGTGAGTGGAACGAATGTTAATTAGTCACATAGTGAGTTCGTACCTTGTAGGCTACTTCTCTATTGCAGCCTTGTGCCAGACTAGGCTAAGCTTAGTAAATATCTGTATCAATCCCAACTCCTGTGTGTATGAAAGAAAGAAAGAAAGAAAGAGATAGAAATATATAGAAAGATATTAGAGAAAAGGGATATTGTTGAAAATGAATTTGACTGAAAAGACCAGCATGGAGTTAGTGAATGGCCGATTTGCAAAAGAAAACGCCCTTCCTTTGCAACTGATGTAATGGAATAACCAGTCACCCCCATGAACGTTTGCACTATAGGTAGTAAGTACCTATAAAGTTAACCGTCTACGAGAGACTCAGGGAAGAGTGAGAGCGAGAAGACGCAAGCACGTCCGACCTTCCAATTAGTGGCACTCACTACTAGATTGACCTGTGTGTATAACTGTACCGTATTTCATATTGTACTGGTTGTGTACAATAAACCTTTCTTCTATTATCCACCTGGTGTTAAGTATTTATCCCCTTAGCACGGAATATAACAGCAACCATCTCTACTAGGGTCAGGTAACCACAGTAATAACAGACAGTAATAATAACAATAATAACAACTTGTTTCACTGTCGGCCAAAAAGAATCTCGAATATGAGGTGAAGGGATTTTTATGACATACCTCTGCCCTCATCTCTTCCGCCAATCCAAATGGAAGGCTACTAAAGCAGAGAGGAAGGAGGTATTCGCGCCTTAGGACTCCCCGGTCAACATCGCCACTCCACTCTCGTAAGTCTATTCTTCATTATTTCCGACAATATTTAATAAGCTAGACCCGGCAACGATAGGCATACACACGCGCGGTGCATTGTGGGAAAATGGAATAAAATCAACAAACAAAATAATAATAAAGAATAAAAAAAAAATTCATTTTCCGAAATGATGCAAATTATAAAGAAAGCGGAATGGGTTTTTGGTCACATTTTATATCCCCACTTCCGGGAAGGAGAGAATCTCTTTCCGCTTTCCAACGATGTTGTTTTCGGACGTATTTTCAGTATTCCTACTCATAAAGTAGAGATTCGGCAATCCCAACTCAACGCGAGGCTGACTTGAGCTCGACCATCTTTACCTGTTCTTATCCTCATCTTTTCCGTCAATTATTTCTGAACCAAAAAGGAAAACGGACATAATCAAGAGATATTTATCTTTGTTTCAATGCAGTCAACATAGAGGAAATAACCGCCCCGAGAAGAAACGCAAGTTTTATTTTGTATACTTCTTCTCTCTTCTTTATTTATATACGGAACACGCACCTTCACATAAAACAATATACACAAAACCCACAAGCATGTTAACATCCACAATACTCTCCGCCCCGGTGTCGTTTTCGATGTATGAGAGCTCGAAAGAATGTTCCGGCCTTGATACCCTACTTGTGTTTGTGCTTACAGCAATTTTAAAGGTCAGATTGAGATCCCACATTCTACACAGAAGACAAGGAACAGAACCCCTGTGAAGGCTTCTAGAATGTTAGAGCGGTGTTTAGTTATACAGAGATGTTCAGTGTGTAACTTCACAAAGTTTTTATGCCTTTTATGCGCAACCCTTTCCGCTTGACACAATCACAAGCCACTTCTTCAAAGGGTGACTGAGGGACGCCGATAAAATTTAAATTTTACTTGACTTTATTTTTCTACAGCAACAGGGGTTTTCCCATCTTCCGTGAACGCTTATGCAGTTGGTTGTTCATGAGGATTTTTCATGATCTTTCATTGCTTAAGTGCACAACATGACCAGCCTTTTAAATAAAAGCGCAATATGTTAAATTTATAAACAATTTGTTGTAGACATTAAGAATGAAGAGACACTTCATCAACGTGTCATGGGGGTCTGCGAAACCATTCGACAGTGAGCGGGAATATTTGTAAGGGTCCACCAGTCAATGATCCGACGGGTGCATGTGTGCGCAGAAGCAAGCGGGGGACATTTTAAACATTTGTCATGTGTTGCTTTGTTAAAGTACAATGATGTACTTTTGGACATAAGTTTATATGGCCATTTTACATTGTTTTGGTGTAAGGAATCTCCCACCAAAGTTTGTGAAAGTATTTTCGGATTGTATCTTGGATTGCGCATTTAACAGTGTCTATCGAAAACTTTAAACTTAATAACTGAAAAACGAAGGATTTGTGAACTTATGTTTATATGGACTGTTGTCCTTGTTTTGGTGCGTGGAAGCCGCCCCGAAAGTATTTTTGATAAAAGTTTGTAAAAATGTGTGTGTATATATATACATATATATATATATAATAAAAAGGGTTAGACACTAATATACCATGTACTGGAGATTTAATTGTACCTGGATTCTATCCTCTTGGAATTATTTTTTTTACATATATATATATGTATGTATGTGTATATATTTATATATTTTAGATATATGATTGCATATGTATGTGTATATTTACCACTAATATTATCTATCTATCTATCTATCTATCTATCTATATATATATATATATATATATATATATATATATAT